>VURO01000684.1:320-18389 GCA_015108175.1 Pelvicachromis taeniatus | reverse complement strand
TTTCTGTGTGGAGTTTGCATGTTCTCCCCGTGTTTGCGTGGGTTCTCTCCGGGTACTCCGGCTTCCTCCCACAGTCCAAAGACATGCAGTTTATGGGGATAGGTTAATTGGCAACCCTAAATTGCCCATAGGTGTGAATGCGAGATTGACTGTGAGTGTGAATGGTTGTCTGTCTATCTGTGTTAGCCCTGCGACAGACTGGCGACCTGTCCAGGGTGTACCCCGCCTCTCGCCCCAAGACAGCTGGGATAGGCTCCAGCGCCCCCCGCGACCCTGAAAAGGATAAGCGGCTGAGAATGGATGGATGGATGGATGGATGGATGGATGGATGGATGGATGGATGGATGGATGGATGGATGGATGGATTTAATCATCATGCTGTGCACACTGTAGCATCCTTCCATTTTCTCACTGCTTACCCAACCTGGGGTCAATCCCACCTGAGGTACACCCCAGACAGGTAACCAGTCCAACACAAGGCTAACACACAGAGACAGACAACCATGTGCTCTCACATCCACATTAACAATTCTTTAAACTGTGAGGAAGCCACAGTACCGTAAACTCCATAAAAAGTCTGTTCAAATGAGATCAATATATTAAGTGTTTACTCTATTAATTTCTTTATGCAAAGCCTATTAGCTAGACCCAAATGATCTTTATGATGTTGTGCACACTATCTTCACATGTCAGACTTTTTATTGTTTTAAAAGACTACACAGACTAAGGCTACATTAGCTTCCCAAAGCAGGAGTTCATCTTCCATTCATGCGGACGCTCTTCAGTAATAATACCATGACCAGCTGCCCTGTATGTATTTTTTTTTGTTTTTCCTTCTACTTGAATCACAGCCTTTTCTCACTGCATCAACATGCTCACACCAAAGTAAGCAAGTAGAACTTTGCTTATAAAGCAGATTTAGTGCAATGTGCAGTATTAAATGTGAGCAACCACAGAGACTGCAGGCAGAAAATAGCGTAAAGCTAAAATATGAAATACAGTCATTAAGCACTGTGATTAAAACAATTAAACAATTAACTAAAACAAGAGCAGCATTAAACCAATTAGAAATGAATAATACATGTGACTTAAAACACTGCTAATAATAATAATAATAAAGGATTAAATAAAATAATTACCAATAGTAATAGACCAAAACATAAAGAGTCATAAGTTCATACCAAAACAAAATGACTAATAAGAATAAGACCCAAAAGTTAACCCAATCCCCCACCCCTATCCTAAAATTAAAAATGAAATAAAACAATGATTAAAAAGAGTGGACCAGGTGGCAGATGGCCGCCAGTGTGATCACACATGTGTGTGTCTGTGTATTACATACCTAATCACTCATAACTTCCCTGTGCTTCTGATATATCAGAGAAGTTTTTTTGTTCAGTTTTTTTTATAAGTAATCCCTCTGATTGGCTACCATCCAACAGCTCCTGAGAGAAGTCTAAGCCTCTACAGCTCCCAGTTACAACTGCAATGAGTAGCAGCAACAAGAAGCCTCTTGTGTGTAAGTGTTTGATCACTTGTTGTTTTGAACATCCTTAAATTGAAGAGGCAAAGCTTCAGTTATGAAGCAGTCCCTGATGAACCATCCTCTGCATTGAACACGTTGTGTTTGTGAGTCAAGACCGTGTGCCTTCTCTCACAAGTCCGGGAATGCAGACAAACCACCTGAAGTGTAGGAACAGGCAAGCCAAAGCAGAGATAACACCACTTACCTGTAATCAGTAACCACATGGTTACCGAACTACAACTACTTCAACAAACAATACCATAAAATGTCGAAACCACAAGGTCTTGAGGTTGTTTTATTCTGCCTGTGTCAGAAAGGTTTACCACTGACCTCTGACCACATTCAAGCTCACACCTTTAAATTGTCATCCAAATATTTACCCTCCCAAGACAGATCATGAGTTTTCTTAATTGTGCTCATAAATTGAACTCTTGGAATATGGTTTTATGTCTAATATCTCATCTTATATTGATAAATGGACTGTAGTCAACATAATTTACAAAAAGGTTATATATAAAATAAAGAAATGACCTGTTGCATAAGTGTCTTTATGACTCTGTGTTCCTTATTTTAAATCAATCCAGACTTTTTTGGCTACTTCTTAAAAATTTTAAGAAGTATTTTTCAAATTCCAGAAATCACTTTTTGGCAGGTGATCACTTTTTGAGACTTGGTAAGACACGCTGCTTGTGGCACTAAAATAAAGACATAAGAGATGAATGTGAATAAAAAGTTTAGCCTAAAATTAATAAGATCTCTTTCTTCATTGGCGAGGTGACCTGCACGGGGAGCCTGTGCACAAACTTCATGAGAGTGAGTAATCAGGGCCCCTGCTGATCCTCTTCTAGCTTTTGGTGTGTTATATCTCTATACCTTGTCTCCCTCAGCAGAGTGCAGCACGATCAATCGGCACTGATTTGGCCCAGAAACACCGTCAGTGCAATAGGAGAAAACGATGTGGCTTCTAGTTAAGTGTAGTAATTTGATTTGAAACGCCCTAAGGTTCTGTAATTGTGGTTTCATTGTGCTTGAGTTTGAGCAGTTTCGCTGCCAGTGTGCAGTTAATCAAATAGCAGCACCAACACTGGCACAGTTAACAGCAGACTTTTGGGTTTCGGGGCCACTTGCAATTAGTTTAACCCATCAAGATGAATAGCATACCCACCGGGTGGAAAGTATTTGTTTCTAAATAGAGACGACTTGACACTGAAATTTATGGATACCTGTTTGAGAACAACTCTCTTTGCAGAAAACAGAAAAATCATGTCAGGTCTCATCAGTGGGGGAAACTTAAGCTTGTTCAATACAGGTGAAGCGTCTCCGTCCTTACCTTGAACTCCACAGACAGCTGCGGCGTGTACTCCAGGGTCCAAAGCGCTCGAACCAGCGACGCCAGCTGCTCTGTCACCTCTCCCCTGGCGGTCTGCGACTCCGCTCCTCTCACCTCCCCGTTCACCCTGTGGAGGCAAATATCCGACTTATACTGCTCCAACCCGAGGTATTCGGCGAGCAGGTCCGTGTTGCTGAGGCACTGAACCACGGCGTTCATGAAACAGGTGTTGCCGTGGTTCTTCAATCCCAGCACTCCCGGGGTCTTGTCGCCGTAGCACCACGACAGCCTGTCTTTCACCGAGCCGTGAATGGACGAAACCGTGGAGCTCTTCTTTACGGTTCCTTCCCTGGAGATCTGCGAACAGTTATCTTTGAAACCACCCGACGCGCTTTGCCCGAAACCGCCGTCGTCGTCTTCTGCGTCTTGCTTTTCCGCTTCACCAAAGTGCGCTAAAGTGCCCAAAGTTTTAAGGATTCTTCCCATGAAATTCCCAATAGATCGAAGCGATTTCCGTCTACTAAACCTCCCAGATTTGTATTTCTTCTCCTTTGGCTTCGTCGTTTTGGGTTTCATGGGTTGTCTTCTTACCTTGCTCTCCTTACGGGTATCCATGGCTCTATCACTTAAACCGAGAGAAAATGAAACAGACTATCAACGCGCACCTGTCTGCCAGGCTGTCTACCCCTCCTCCGTCTCACTTCTCTCCACAAACCTCACTGCCGAGAAACCAATAAGGCACATTATTGCTGATATTATCCCCTCGACATCTCGCTATCGCCGGTGCGCGCGTTTTGTCGGGTGACGATCTATCTCTGTAGCTACAGAGGAGAGCGGCTCTCCTTCTTCCACATCGCAGGTTCATTTATACTTCCTCGTCGATGGCTCTCAGCGCTGGATCGTGCGCCTGGCGGTCTTTGACTCTCTCACCACCCCTGTTCTTCCTCCTTCTCCTGTCTGTGGGGCCTCCTTGAATTGCCAAGGATCCTGTTTAACTAACCACCTCACAGGCAAGAATTTAATTAACCCGAATTAGACTGTGAGCTATTATCAACACAAATATGTATGCGGTTAAGTCATTCACAACTGCTGGATGGCAGGTCATTCAACTTTGCTTATCTAGTTTATTTCACTCTGAACAAGGAAGTTGACGTCTTTAATAAGTGACAGGTACCACAGTCTGAATCTGCCCCCTGTAGGACCAGTTCTAACATCACCTGCCAAAACATCTGCTGAGGGTGTCAGAGAAAGCAGTGCCATCCACAAATACCAAACTAAATCATAGACTACTTATAAACTGCTCGGAGAACAACTAAAAAAATCTGTTTTAAGTATAATGGTAAATGCACTAGTTCTTACATAGTATTTTTCCAATTTACTTGAGCATTCAAAGTGCTTTATACAACATGCTTCATTCATCCAAGCACCTTTTTACACCTAAGTGCTGCCTATCTCACATACACACATTCACAAATTTCTATTTCTGATGAAGAGCCTGTCCACATAGGTACGCCTGTGCTATTTGCTTTGACACACACCTGTTTGTGAAAGCAAATAGCATGTCTAATAAACCGATCTCAATATCAACCCAATGATTTAGGGATGCAGACATGGTCAAAATGACCAGTGATGGTTCGAACCGAGCATCACAATGGGAAAGAAAGGTGATTTCAGTGACTTTGAATGAAGCATGGTTGTTGTTGCCAGACAGGCTGGTATAACTATTTCAGGAACTTGTGATCTATTGGGACCTTCCTGCACAGTGATCTCTAGGGTTAGCATAGAGTGGTTTCAAAAAGAAAAAAATATCCAGTGAGTGTCAGTTCCCAGGTTGAAAAAAACTTTGTTTATTCTAGAGACCAGACGAGAATGGCTAGACTGCTTAGAGCTGATAGGAGAGTAAAAGTAACTTAAATAACCACCCTACAGCCACGGTGTGCAGAAGAGCATTTCTAAATGCACAGCAGCCTGAACCTTGAAAGCGATGGGCTGCAGCAGCAGAAGACCATACCCTGTGCCACTCCTGTTAGCTAAGAAACAGGCAGAAAACCAATGCTACAGTTCACACAGACTTGCCAAATTTGGACAATAGATGGCAGCTGGATGATATGCCATGTCCATCCCATCCATCCATTTTCTTCTGCTGCTCTGAGTCACAGAAGCAGGAGTCTAAGCAGAGAAACCCAGACTTCCAGCTCATCCAGGGGAACTGAGTCGTTCCCATGCCAGCTAAGAGATGTAATCTTTCCAATAAGTACTGGGTTTAACCTTGATTTTAACCTCCTCCAGGTTACACATGCATCATGTCACAAAACTCAGATCCCCTCAATCTGGTTTCTTGAACATAACAATGATTTTACCAGGTTTCAATCTAATAGAGCAGCTTTGGGAGTGGAACAGAAGATTCACATCATGGATGTGCAGCTAACAAATCTACAGAAATTGTGTGATCCTATCATGTCAATATGGACCAAAACCTCTGAGTAATGTTTCCAACAAAACAACAAAACTCTAGCATGAGTTAAGGCAGTTCTGAAGGGAAAGGAGATCCTTCATATTGCCATACATACATGGTCAACATTTTCTTCATCCTGCTAATCAAACACCTTGTCAGTAACACATGATCACTTGCAGAAAGGTGTAGCCTGTCGTATAAAAAGTCTGGCAAGTGACTGCATGCACATTAAAGCTGCTGCCCATACATCATGGAAGCTCGACAAAGTTAGTAAAATCTATGTTAAAATTGTTTTTGCTAGATACATTACATGCAGTTCTGCTTTTCAATAGGAATCCAGCATCGTTTGTGCAATATTCAGATTCTCATCTGAAGCTTAATTTCACAGCTCACCAGTACTAAAGATTGAATTTGGTGGACCAGATGTTCTGATTTATTAAAAGAGATAGTCAGGTCTCCATGCAATATTACCGTAATTTCCCCGATGCTCTTATTTCAGCATTGTTCGAAAAATGAACACATGTTACGTGAGCATAACAAATGAACAAATTCCAAGGCAAACCGTGTCTTTCTGGGTCTGTGTGTTATGAAGATGACCCGAGTTTTACAGCAATCCTCTCTTCATTATCATTGTGCTAAATGACAGTGAGAGGAATTATGCCCCACCTTAATGAACACAGATTATATTTATAGTAATATGTATATATATATATATATATATATATATATATATATATATATTTATTTTGCCGACTTCTTTTACATTGCCAGACTGGTAACCTGTTCTGATGTACACCACCTCTTGTCTCATGACAGCTGAGATAGGCCCCAGTCCCCTTGAATTGGATAAAAGGTAGAAAATTGACAGACGGATGGATAATTTATATAACTTTTTTTTTTTAAACTTTTTGCAGGAAGTAGTGAATTAGAGGCAGTTGTACATTGCGCCACTCTTTTACCATAACCCTTCAGGGAATAACCTTTATCACATTAGGTGACAGCAGTGCCCAAGAATCTAGGTCTGCACTTTGCACAATAGCAGACAGATGAATTACATTTTGAGTAAAGTGTGTATTTAATGTACTACATAATGTCGCATAGTGTTCCATATTTTGATTACACGAGTCTGTAGAATCTCATTAAGTGCTGTTTTCAGTAAGTCTAAAGAAGCGCAATGCACACAATTTGCATGTATGGCTGTTCACAGTGTTATTGCGAACAGCCATACATTACAGCAAGAGGATGAATTAGATGTCATGACTTTTTATATGTGTTTACACGAGGACATGGTCATAAAAAAAAGGATAGAAATCAACCACTGATGCATGGCAATTACATTCTACACATCTCAAGGCTAATTAAAGCAAACAGGATGACTGTCACAGCAAAGGATCTGAATACTTTTGTAAAATAAAGATTTTGATTTTTAATAGAGTTTCAAAAAAGAGAACAGATTTTTTTTTATTGTTTTAATTCACCTTTTATTAATTGATGGACAAATATGATCTGTGGTGACAGTTCCTTTGTTTGACTAACCAAACATCCCACAATTAAAAATCCACAAGCCACTGCTGCACTGAGATAATGTTTCGTACGCAGGCAAAAGAAGTCCACTGTCCAAACTTGAAAGTTGCGTTTTTATGGTGTATTCATCCAGTTTGGCAAGCAATAACAAGATCCATTTGTTACTTCCTGCTGCTTCTCTTACTCTGGTAAAAAACCATAGGCCCACCCCAGTGCATGCTGGTCCTATACCAGTCTCTTTATTTATAGAACAAATGGCCCTACAGCTCTTACTGACTGACTTAATAAGGTAAACACCAAAAGAAAACAAAACAAAACATTGAAACAAATATTAACCTACAAATAAAACTTGTAAATAATCCCCAAAATATAAGTAAACTAACAACAAACTTTAACAAATTTCAAAATAATAAAAATAAAGAACAAATAGCTCCAACATTATCCATTTTTTTTAAAATCAACAAAAGCATGCAAAACAACACTACATTACTATGCATCAATGTGCAAAAATTTACGGTCTTGAATATGCTTTGAATATACTGAACTTTATATTTTACCCTACAGAAAAAAAGTTTTATACAGCAATTGTTGCTTCATGTGGTTATATATATTTATTTTGGTAAGAGTGCAAATCCATACTGCTATAACAATATCATAGTAACATTTGGTATGTTTGTGGAATAATTGGAGAAGAACGTCTGGATGGCTAAAAGTTTGCGTTTTTTCCCGTCCAAAATTCCAGTTAAGAGGATGGAGTGTGAGGGAACTTCCAGCGAAGAATGGCTCCATCTGCACTTGTACTGACCAAGGTGCGGCTGTTGGAGCAGATTTCCACGCTGGTAATACTGCCACCGTGAGCTACACCTACGTGAGTTACTCCACCTGACATGTAGTCCCACACCTTCACCAGCTTATCATCTCCGCCTGGTATGAAAATGTGAACAACATAAGAAACCAGAAGCTCTAGGGAGATTAAAACACACTCAACCATAGTGACAGTAAATCAGTCTCATGAAAAATAAGATATCTCTAATTATTGTGCAATACCGTTCTTTATATAAAACACATGAAAACTATATTTACATAAAATATTCAATTGGGTTTTGATCTGAACGGGAGCATAATGAGCAATGAAGAAGGGACAAATGTGAAATCGCTATCCGTATATGAGTAAAGCAAAGAGAATTCATCGATTACTGGTTTTGATTGAATGAAACAAAGGAACACAAGAACAATATAAGAAGTGCAAATTACTAATGTGCCATACCTGTCACAAAGTATTTGCCATCCTGTGACATATGCATGCCATTGATGGCACCAGCCTGGGAGCCCTCAAATTCTCTGAGGGCAAATTTACCCTCGAACACGTCCCAGTAGGCAACCTGGGGGACATGAAGTGGACATGAAGGTTACACATTTACACTCTGAAGTTTTCATTTTACTGTGGGAAAGAATCATCTCTAACAGGGAGAAAAGGGAGTTTGATTGATAAAAGCATGCACAGCGTTTTAATGTTTTTGCTGCATTTTCAAGTTTAGTAGTGTTTGTTACTAAGGACTGATGAGCTTGCTATGCAGACTGCTACTAATGAGATCAAGTGACAACATCTCTGTGCTTTTGTGCCATTTTTATTCAACATTATATACAGTATACACTTTACCATTTCCTATTTTGGTAGTAGTATGCAATAGATGACCTCGGACTCTCACCTTCACTGATTTCTCATTCTAACTCTATATGGAAATGAGCTGCTTTGATTCTATCATATATCTAAATGTGTTTTGAACATCTCTAGGGCTTAACAGCCGTCAGAGTATCAAGTCTCACAAAAGGCGATTGTTAGTTGAAGTTATTTATAGCTCAGGTGGCGGAAGCATCACAAAACCACAGAGCGAGAACGATCCTTTCTTGTTATTTATATGACAGACCTGATTACTTCTTGGGTGGAGTAAATGAAAGCCCAGATGGACTTGATCATTAAAATCAGGCTTCTGAGTCATGAATGAGTTCCTAGCAGAAGATTTAACAGTTCACCCTATGTGTTTTTAAAAGTCAAGAAGCTATTTAGAAAGCAGTAAAGCACTCAAAACACTGATGCTAAACACACTGCATTAAAGTCAATAAGGCGTTGAGAGAAGGAGATGGAGTTACCACAATTAGCTATTTGTAAAGGTCATGTTAAACAAGGCTGCTCAACCAGAGCCCAATGCTTATGAGAACAGGATTTCATTGCCTAATAGGAAGGCGAATAAGGGAAATGTAATCTTTCACACATATTAAATACTGTGGTTACACGGAATGAAAATAGTAAAAAAAAAAAAATTATACTTTTTTTTTCTAGTTTCAGAAATGCAGAGTGACTGTCAAATAAATCAGTTTCCCTTACAAGCTGCAGTATTAATTCTGTGGGGGCTGTTCGAGTCTACCGTATTCTTTCGATTCAGCATGTCCTGTTCAGATGGAACGACTTGCTCATATTTATATTTTCTCAAAAATAACACATCAAAATCTAATTTAGAAAAAACCCAGACACCAAATCTTCCTAATGTAACCAAATCAAAATGTAAGGCTTAAATCTGAACACTTTTCACCTAAGGACTGCATTAATCGATAACGTATTTAGTGAGACGTCTTTTCAAACAAATCTTTTTATCATTACTTTGTGATTAATAAGAAATTGTTAGTGGTGAAATATATATGCTTTATTATTCGCATAGCCATGATAAAAGTTACTGTAACAATGTTCCCCTCTCTTCTTCTCTCTTAGATCATTTTCCATCCCTTCCTCGCTGCCACAGTCACGACCCCTTCCACCTTTCTCATCTCATTTCAGCAGCTTATTAGAGGCTTCCACCTGTGTGAGTTGTATTGGCCCATCTGCGATCCCTCAGCCTCAGTCTGGGAAACTGGCCCACAGCCATGACATGGGCAACCAGAAAATTAATTACGTGCAGTAAGTGAGAGCAGGTCTGAAAAATATACTCTTAGGATTGCTCCACAAATAAGGACAAATCTCAGGTTATAAGCAGTGTATAGATGCCTGGTCTATACAGGAGGTTCGAAGCTTTAGCTTATAGAAAATATTCACAGCAATCTAAGGTTATTTTGAGCTAGTAATGAATTACTAGCTATCAAGGCTATGCCTCCCTTTTAGCAGATATAATATAATCCCGTTGGTTTCAGCTACAATCCGTTATCCTTACCTTGAAATGACGAAGTAAGCATCACATACTTACTACACCAAAAACTAAACACATCATTATCATTGCCAGCAACATTCTGATCACAAAGCTTCTCATTAATACAACTGCTCCCTGACCCTACACCGTCGTCATTTTTTTCCCCTCCTGGCCACTCTCCTTCTTTTCACATTTTTTCTAACATGCTGGTTTGCATCCTGTGAATTTACTCAGAGAGTCATGCTGGGAGGTGAAGAAGGGTTGGAGTACAGAGAGGAGAGAGAGAGAGAGAGAGAGAGAGAGAGAGAGAGAGAGAGAGAGAGAGAGAGAGAGAGCATTGCTGTTTGTTGTACCAGACAGAGTGCCTGTGTCCTGGGATGAGCAGATGGTGGATCTGGCTGGCACTTGGGTGGCATAGGCACATCCGCAGGAAGGCACGAACACCACAGCGCTCCCTTCTATCTCTCCTCTTTCTCGCTCTCTTTGAATGCCTCCTCCCCACTCTCTCTCCGCTCACTCAGCACACCCAGCGAGCTGTGTTAATCAGCACAACTTGTCCTCACCTCTCAGCATGTGGGGACAGCAGCAATATGGGTCCAGTGTGTAGCCGGGTTCAAGGAGTGTGGATAAATTGCACAATCAAGGGAAAAAAGTGTTTCATTCTGCTGCAGCAAAGGTCCAAGCTTATGTAAATAAGAAGTGCTGAGTTAATCAAGATTATATATTAAAAAAAATAGAGGAGTCAAAGGGTGTGTTTTTGCACCAGTGACTAGCAGCCGGCACAATGGCTTAATTACTGTATACTGAGCTAAGAAACAAATTAGAAGTGTTCAAGCTAATCTGCAGAAATGCACACGTGTATGATTGTGCAAGCTTTTAGTGTGCCACTCAGTGCCGATCTTAGTAAAGCTGCAGACTTTTCTCTCATTCTCATTAAGTGGAGATTTCAATAACAATAAAAACATAATGGGGACTCTACACTGTGACTGTTTAGTGCTAGTCTATTTGCATCCTGTTTTTTTATCATTATAATGATTACCGTACTTTTTTCTCCTTTAAGCTAGGCAGCTCAATATTAAGTCTAAGGGAAAATATATGGAGTACATGGACTACACAAAACAACAAAAAGTACATTTAAGGTAAAAAAGTAATTATTACAAACTCATTAGCTGTGTCCCAAAACCTAGGCTGCATGCTTCAGAGGACCCTGCCTTCGTGGTCTACGTGAGCCGGGTCCTTCGAAGACCGAGAAGGCCAGAAGAGCGAGGCTTGTGAAATGGGACGATCTAGCCTTCAGATATGCGTCACCAGCCGTCTCGGTGGAGTTGAATAAACTCAGCTGTCTGCTCCTTGCTATCTAAAATATAACAGGGCACTGGAAATTCGCTGCCATCTCACACTTCTGTTTGATCGGTTTTCTATTTGATGTTTATTCAGCTGTGTGAAAACTTTAATTTCAGCCAAACTGATTTACTCAGGACATCACATATTTGCAAAAATGCTCCGACATTTTCGGAGACGTCGGTTACCTACCAGCTCGATCGTGGACCGCGGGGGGTTTGAAAACGATGTACCGGGAGTCCGCTGTTTTCGCCGGCTCTAGTGAGCCTTGACGACCCGCTTAGCGATCAAGCTGGTGGGTAACAGACATCTCCGAAAATGTCGGAGCACTTTTGCAAATATGTGATGTCTTGATAAGTCGATATTTGACGTTTACACAGCTACATTCTCGCCTGAAACATGTGTAACCTTCATCCGAGATCTCTGTCCAGAAGAGCGCAGTCCTAGGAACAGCTAAGATACTGCGCAGGACCCACAAGCTCCCAGGCCTCTGGTAGAGGCCATGAGCTTGAAGGATAGACCACCCACAGGGCGAGAGGGGATTTTTGTTTGTCAGAGGTTTATTTATTTTAATAAATAATCATTAAAGGACATATGCTTGATACAAACTGAATGTATAGCAATGAAGTAAATTTCATTTGACGTGATGTCATTTTCAATTGAACAGATTGCATTAAATTTTGTGTTTTGTATTGTACTTCTGTACACTGTAAATTTTACATGTAAACAAAATTACTGGGCATGAACACTTTTTTGCGTTTCCACCATTTTATGTGAAAACATAAACTCACAAACTGCATTTTCTTGTTTCTTGCAACAGGGGCAGCTACACTAAAACTTAAAAGAAGTTTTAGCAAAATGATCATTAACAAATTCTGACTATAAACACTACTGAATCTAGTGAAAATGTATTTATTTATTTTTTTAAATTACTGCCTGCTACAATGCTCCCAAAAATATGTTAATGCACTTAGCAACAAGACAAAAATATTCTTAATCCCAAAACACACCTTTCCGTCAGCGCCACCGGTGATAATGTGAAATTCCTCTGGATGGTAGCACACGGTCCGGAACAGTGTGTTGGAGATCATCATTTGACGAACTACGAATCGCCTATAAAAGATTATGCCAAAGAGACAAAAGACAAGAAAAAAGGGGAAGGAAGATGAGTTTGACAGGTGTTGCAATAGACTTGGCAAAAA
Organism: Pelvicachromis taeniatus; assembly: GCA_015108175.1. Classification (NCBI taxonomy): domain Eukaryota; kingdom Metazoa; phylum Chordata; class Actinopteri; order Cichliformes; family Cichlidae; genus Pelvicachromis; species Pelvicachromis taeniatus. Next base: position 5,833 of record VURO01000684.1, on the reverse strand, counting down.
ATAACTGATATGAGGTGGAAGTGTCTTCACACCATGACCAGGCTGTTTAGTGTGAACAAATCCTGTTCAAATTGTAAACAAAATAAACATAAATCACAAAACAATCTCTATATACAAATGTTCTGAAATGCACATATTTTCTCTTGTGCATAAAATAAATTGATTCTAGTCAGACAGGGTGTCAGTCTAAATTAATTTAGACTTTTCTACTAATACATTTAAAATAACTTAGTAGTTAGTAGTCATACTAAAAAGAGAATGCATGATAATTGTGATGAGCACTGCCTGGAAGCCTTTAATCCACAGACCCATTCATTGAAGAGGACAGACAATGGGGAAAAAAATGACCATAGTCAGTTTTCAACAGCTTATTGTACTCCCAGAATAAGCTCACAGATTAAAGGATTTAAAGCTCACTTATAAAGAACTGGATTTCTTTTTTATCTTACTGTATGAGCCCCACATCCAGTTCACCATTTCTCTCTTATGACTACTCAGACCTGAAGACAGTCCTCTTCTTTCCTCTCACTTTGTCTCTGGTGGTTCACATATTATTACCAAATATGTACATTACTTTTCACAGACTAATGTGATTAGCTCATTCAGTAATTTACCTACTTTATTTTCACTTCAATTGCCATCAGTACTTTTCTGGGATGACAATGGGAAATAATTATTGCAATTTTGACTTGAAGTGAAGAGGTTCTGCAGTGATTTGGGGCATTTTGTTGTACTACTAAACACAACATTTCATACATAAATAATATTTCATACAATAATATGACAATGTTAAACACTTTAAAGATGTTACATGGACACAATGTGTTGCTTATGGTTTGCTGATAAGCTACTCACACTATGTCCCAGATGATGCAGGTACCGTCAGAGCTTGCAGAGACACACTCTGTGTCGTCACTCTTGATTTTGAGACAATTGACAGAAGCTTTGTGCATTTTCATGGCCTCCAACAAGTGATAGCTATGTGACTTCAGCTCCAAAACACAAACCTATGATAGTTAAACCCAAACTCATTAATTAGGAAAAATATTTTACTTTATTTACTGCGTTTAATATTTAAACATACAAATATGCTATGCTAAGGATGCAGCAATCTATTTTCATTAAAGACAACTTCAACAGTATGTCTTCTGTTCTTTTGAAATCATGTCAGTCTTCAATGATATTACATGCCATAGAGATAAACCCCAAATTTAAATGCTGAATGTGTATTCAGCACAGTCTAGTATGGTGTGTCTGTAAAATGAATAGAAAGCATGGATAAAATCCTCCAATATTTGCACTAAGCACTGGAATAACTCACAGCTGCTTGTCTTGGAGAAAAATTTGCAATTCTAATTATATGACTAGACGTGAGAGACAAACATTCTTATCTTTAAATCAGTTTTGTCATGTTGAGTAGGCATTCCCAAATCAATAACAAAAAACTCTTTTGGGAAAGTCTGAAAATAGCTAGGCTTTTTTTTATTATGGACTATAACTTAAGCACAATTATCAAGCAGGATAGCCATTGTCCATTTCATAATTCTTGTTGATGACATACTGTGAGAAATCGGTGGAGTGATTTACTGAAACATGCAAACATAAATGGCCAAAACAGAGTTTGTACAATTCGAACAAGCTTGAAAGTCTATATTTGGGACTTTATTAATGAGCACCACCTGAACTCTCGTAGGGAAGCTTTCTTGTAATTTCTTTCAATAGTCTTCAGAAATAGTGCTCCAGGCTTCTTGAAGGACATTCAAAACTCTTCTTTTGCTCCATTCGGTTTATGTTAACTCGCACTGTTTTTGAGGTCCAGACTCTGATGATGCCTATCCATGCCTACAGTGTTTCATAGTGTGCTTTTCTATCCAGGTAGCATCACTGTAGTATCTTTGGAATGATTGCCATGCTGAAAAATGAATGCCTCGCTGTCACTTTTCCGTCAGTAATGCATGGATTATCAAAATCTGATCATATTATTTTGCATTTATAATTCCCTCAATTTTGACAAGTACATATTACTTTTGATACTAATGAGGATTTGAACCAAAAAATATTAAATTTTGATTCAAAACTCCATAAGACCTGCGTAATTTGGCATACCTCATCTTTTTTTTTTTTTAGCATTTGCCATCCTTGAGAACGGATTCTTGACCGTTAACCTTCCACTGACACCAGTTCTGATGAGGTTGAATGAGGCAGCAGATGAGTCAGCTAAGGGCTAATATGTATCTCTCGGGTCCTGTGTCAGTTCTTTACGGGATTGTTTCAATTTTTAAAGGACATGACTACATTTACTATAGATTGTTTTCATGCCTACCACTTCTGTGGTATAATGTTCTGTCTTGTTCAGATTCCTCAAATTTTTAGTGCCACAATGTACAGATATTCTATGTTTTTGGCTGCTAGTAAACAAAGTGCCTAAAGGTAGAATTAAAACTGGATTTTTGCTAAGTTCTCTGTTACATGTAAACACAACACTGGTTTATCCATTGATTTAAGTGCTTTTTTATGCTTTAATGATTCATGGGTGAATGTAAGAACTGAAAACATTTTTCTGAAAATGGATTGAACAGTTCTAAAAGGTCTGGACTGAAAATTCATAAAAAAGAAGAAAAACTTGGAAAGACCTTGAAGTCTGTAGAAATATTGCTAACTATTTTAAAACTAATAAGAACATCTGGCTCCGTAGAAGCATGAAGTCAAGAAATGAGGAGCAGCTCAAGACTTTAATATTATAATATACTATTATAATATATTATAAACAATAATATATATAATAGTGAACAAATTATAAGTTCACTGACATTATTTCCACTGACCTGTCCCTGTCCCCCTCCACTCACAATCCTTTTGCAATCCCTCGTGCTAGCAATGGCTGTTGCACCCAATATGTGTGCACTGTGAATGGTGAGCTGAAGTCTTCCACTTTCTGGTCCAAACAGACGAATCTTGCCATCACTCCATGCTAGAAGACAGTGACAGTTTGGACAGATTAATCTGATTCCGTACAAGAAAAATAATTTTTCAGTAAATGATGAACTAAAATTTAAAAAAAAACTCTACTGTTATATTTCAGATTTCCGCACTTATCACTTATTCAAAGCATATTTCAAAACATCAAATTAAGTCTAATGATAAAGTCCAAGTTCTTGCTGTTATAGAAATCACAGATTCCTACCACTGATGATGCTATGTCCATTAAACATGAATTCCACCGAATTGCAGGTCACATTGGGTACAGTGATGTGCAACAGCTCTTTAGGCTTGCCTGTGTACCACACTCTGATATCTTCACCTGAGCAGGTCACAAATAGTTCAGATGTTCCACTAGCGCAAAAATGTGAAGAGAAATAGAGAATTATAGTTGGTATGTGGCATGAGTCTGAGTTGTTAATATAATTATGTAAATAATTAAATGAAAGCAATACTTTACTCAGGTCTTAGACACATACATAAAACCAATAACATTTCCTCAGCATATGTAGACATGTGGCATGTATATGTCACCCTCTAGTGAGTACAACAGGTAAATGAAGCAATGAATCAGAAATTATTTCAGCACAGTTTAAGCATTGTGGTTTGGTTTTGCTGCATTTAACATACTGTTTATTTTGTGGCATTTCTGATACTCTGGGTACACGAGAAAGTGTGAGTTTCTGAAGGGCATTGGGGAAGCAGATAGGGAGCAAGCCGATAACAAAGAACAGACTGACTGTTTTCTGATCAATTCTCTTTATCAGGGCATTTGTTTTTTTGTTTTTACTGCAGAACACTATTTAAATTCTCTTTTCTGATACTTACAACAAGATGGCTACGTCCTTGACAGCATTATTATGGCTGGTGGATATGAATTCAGCTTCAAAATTCTCATAACTGAAGCGGTAAATCTGAGCAGTCTCTGTGCCAACAAAAAACCCCTTTCCATCTCCTATTGTAGCAATGGAGGTCACTGACCTTTCCAGATTGAATTTCCTTATGTGAGATAAAGGAAAAAAAAGAACAAAAATGCAAAAATAATCCCAGGCATTTGAATGTTGAAAATACAGAAAATACTAAGGTAGAAATTTTGCACACCATGGATATTTTATAGTGAAATATTTCAGTCATAGAACTCACCTGAGAGTTTTGAAGTTAGTCCCAGAACACAAAGTGATAATGCCAGATCCACAGCCTACAAGTAGGTCCCCAGTCTTCAGTATCTTTATGACATTGATACCCTGCAAAGAAAAGGGTGAAACTTTAATTTAATTACATTGTTATAAAACAATTATACACATTTGAATATATCACTTTTAAAATTCCTAGATCTTTAACAGCATCTCATAAAAAAATACATTTTTAATTATGTGACATGAACTATGGCTTTTCCTTCCACAAGAATTCCTATTAAGCACTGGACATGAGTAAGCAGTGGCTGAATGACTTTATTCACAGCACCCAATTAGGAATGCAATGAATGACTTCTACAGTGATGACTTACAATGCTGTGTTTTGATTTAGCTGGACCGCAGTCATTCAGGAGCCTTGTCTCCAGGTTAACTTTCAATATGTCTCCACTTGTCGTGCCGCAGAAAATGAACTGATCATCCTCTGAAATCTGTACAGCAATATTAGTAGGGCAACCACACTATTTCACTATGTCTGGTGTTCTATAAGTTTGGAAGATTAAAAAAGCTGAGTTTACTATTATTCTTCTTCCATTAAATCTCTCTACATGCACGTTCTGCAGTCATACTATTAGTGTTTTATTGATTTTCTTGCCTACAGATGTTTTGCATACCGCTTCATACCTCTAAGCATTTCACAGTCCTCTTGAGCTTGCCTGTCTGACACTCTGTGGGCCTGATCTTTCTGTTTGGGAGGTCCAGTTCCCAAACTCGCAATGTTCCACTGCCCAAAGAAGACCAGTGATAATAAATTCCTTCTATGCAATAACAAGACTGAAACAGGGAGCATGAAAACCCACATTGTGAAGCTAGGTATGCAGAAAAACAGCAATAGGTAGATGCCTTGTCATTTTATTAGCAGGTTAAATAAAATCTACTTCACTGATATCCCCACAATTATGAATTAATAATCTAGTCTGACATTCAGCTTGTTAAAACACAGAAAAGAAAAAACTGCAGACACCATTCACTCACCTCCCTGCTGACACAAAGATGTTGTCATTTGTCTTCGAGTATTGCAAAACGAGGGCGTGACCAGCAGTCTGCGCTGAAGCTGAGCTCCCACATATAGCTTGCTTAGTCTCAATATTCCACACAACTATACTGTAAACAGAAAATACCTCATACAGTCAGGCAAAACATCATTACTACAGTACATTTGATAGGCCATATACAAATGGTGATACCCTTATTTTTTGTGCAGATAAGGATAATTAAAGGCCAGACCATGATATTCATGGACACACACACACACATATACATACATACATACATATATAAATATATATATATATATATATATATATATATATATATATTTTTTTTTTTTTATTTTTTTTT
>VURO01000682.1:53242-65926 GCA_015108175.1 Pelvicachromis taeniatus | reverse complement strand
CATTCTCTCTTCCCCCCCCCCCCCCTCTTCCTTTTTTTTTTTTAAAAAAAGGTGGGGGGGGGGGGGGGTACCATTGCCCCACTTTCATGTCAGGAACATGAACTGGACACACAATGCTATTAACCTTTACACTGCAAAAACTCAAAATCTTACCAAGTATATTTGTCTTACATCTAGTCAAAATGATCTCATTACACTTAATAAATAAGACACAATCAGCTAAAGAGAAACATTTCAGTAAGATATATGAACTTGTTTTTAGAGAGTGAATCTTGAAACTGGAGAATTTTCACAGATTCTAGATATTTTGCACTTATTTCAAACAAAAATCTTGTATTAAGTGAAAAAAAATCTGCCAATGGAACAAGTGAAAATTCTCCAGTTTCAAGATTCACTGTCTAAAAACAAGTTCATATATCTTACTGAAATGTTTCTCTTTAGCTGATTGTGTCTTATTAATTAAGTGTAATGAGATCATTTTGACTAAAAATAAGACAAATATACTTGGTAAGATTTTGAGTTTTTGCAGTGAGTGCTCTGTGTGGCCCATCTCTGGTTTAGGCCCAGGAACTGTCAAACCAGTCTAAGCCCTGGGGAGACCAAGTGCCAAGTGAGGTGTGAAGGAAGGGGAATTGTGTCTGATGTTTGAAGGATGTGCTGATTTTAAACAGTTAGAGAGCAGTGACATTCCCCTAAAATAACTCCATCCATTTTTCCCAATGTAGATGTATTACAATTTTCTGAACACGGCTACAGGAGTGGGATGAACTGCTGACTATATGGGCGGAGGTATTGTGTGTCAGGTCATGCCGGCGAGCAGGCCACAGCGCACTGCGCTGCCAGGGGGCCTCTGCTGAAATTGGGTATATCCTGGTACAGAATTGTTTCCTCAGCTGTTATATTTAGCTTTGGATCGTAGGTTATTTTCCTTTCTTTTTTTATCTATTTTAATTCTTTTTCTTGGCTCGACCTTTTTTCAGTTTGGGCAACTGTGAATATGGCACACTAATCCACTACACTGAGGAAAAAGGTGAATAAAAGCAGATGGGACTGTTGAACTGTTTGCCCGTCCCTCACAGTTCATAATACAGATTTATTATGTTTGTTTGTTTTGTTTGGTTAAGTTCTTCACTGCCCAATTTAACTGAATATGTGACTTTTCCTCAGTTTGAAATGTTGCATGTGTTACATTACAGTCATTACCAAAAGTCGTTAAAATTCTATTGAATCTCAGTCAACCCTTAAAGCTAGCCTAAATTCCTAACAGCTGCCTCCTCAACTCTGCCTCTTCAGCCTTGTTCTAGCACAAGGGTTTCACTCACTGTCTATTTATCTTGATGTCTCTTACCCCTGCTCTAGCTGCTGTCTGTCCTTCAGCTTTTCTCCCACAGTGGAGCGCACAGGCAGGCTCCAGATGACATGGATCTCCACCCTTTCTGAGTATTCCACCTCACAGCCCCGTGCATACCTGTGGCAAAGCCCAGCTGCAGCAGTACAAACATACAGAAAGCCTGCATTCCTATACACCCCGTCGGACTGCTTAGCATCAACCGCTGACTGTTGAATTTTTTAGTATAATGTTGTGGATATGTTAGCATAATGTTAGCTGAGGTTAAATGTGAAGACAGCACGGGTGGTGCAGTCGAAGGATGAGAGAATCAGATCTCCCACATTAACATCTTTTACTTTAAACTTATATTTCATCAGTTTCCAATAATCTGGGAAGCTGACAACTAACAATTTAAAAGATTTTATATGCTGGTGTTTTTCATACATGTGATGCAACATATTTTAAAGCTCTGAAGTAAATGTTCTACATCAAATGCCTCTTTCTGAGAAAGGACACATAATAATAATCAAATCAGTTAAACTGACATTGTGGTTTTTGTAACCTGTGTTTGCAGGGCTAAAAATTTTCTCTTATATTGTTTTAAAATTGATGTTTAAGTTTTATTTATGGGCAGCTCAACTCATTTCAGTCATCTGGTTTTGGTGATGGTTCTATTTTCTGTGCCTGATTAAAATTTCCTGCATGTGTAGACATCATCAGCCGCAGCAGTGTTGAGATTTTGGAGTATTACCAAGAAGACTGTCATCACTGTAGCAGTTTCCATTTCAGTGATTTTGCCTTTCATTGTCTTAGTCAGACAAAAACAAAAAGCGAGTAATTTAGCTTTTAAGATGTATATCCAACTTAGTCATACCTCTATAGCTTGGTTTTTTTTGTACCACTCTTACACTGGTGTTTTTAGATTTGGGACACAATGTATCTTATAACCCTGCAAATAATAACAAATAGTACTTACGTCATTTACAGATTTTAAATAGCAGTGACATATTATGTAGTCATGGTCACCAAACTTAAAATGTTAGCTGTGTAGCAGGCAGGTTGTGGACCCAAATGCAGGACCTGGGAAACAGGTATAAGTCAAAGATATCATTCACAAGACTGATCAGGCTTAACATTATGATCACTGTCAGGTGAAGTGACTTAATTATGGCACACGTTACTGGATGGGATATATTAGGAAGCAGGTGGACATTTTGCCCTTGAAGTTGATTTTAGAAGCAGGATAAACAGGCAAGCATAAGGATATGAGCCAGTTTGATGAGGTCTGCATTGTGATGGCTAGACGACTGGATCAGAGCATCTCCAAAACTGCAGCTCCTGTGGGGAGTTCCCGGTCTGCAGTGGTCAGCAGCTGTCACAAACAGCCAATTCACATGGAAAGTGAAGCCTTGGCCACATGTCTTGATCCAGCAGATCAAGTTCATGCTGGTTAGAAATGTATCAGAATACACCCTGCATTGCAGTTTGTTGCATGTTACACAGGAACTCAAGGAGTTAAATATAAACCCGACTATAACTATGAACAGAACTAGATGAGAAACTAAAACCAGCTATTATAAATATAAAGAAACCAAGCAGGAAATACCATTATAAGAAAAATACAAAACTCAAAACAAATGATTCTCAAAACCAAGAGCAATAATAACTTAGTGAAAACACAGGACCCTGGATCAAAAACACGGAGACTGTTACAACCAAAACTATTTCTCCTTCAAATGTAATTCATCAAACTTGTTACAAACTTGGAAAAATGTTTTGTTTTGTTTTTCATCTTCTTGTTTTCTTTCTTTCTTGAGAAATGAGCTACAGTCTTCATGCCCGAATATCTCTGTACATGTGAATACAAGATTACAGCCAGAAACTAAATGTAAGTCCAACAAGTCAAAATCACACAATCTTTTCACTGGACTAAAACTCTGCTTTTTCAGAATAAAGAATAAATAAATGAGTTAAACTGTAATACTTTAGGTTGTCAATAAGTTTGTCAAGAAATGCATCTATGACAACAGATTCATCACTGAATGACAGGATTAATTGCAGACATTAGAACTAACACAGTACAAATACCTTATTACTGCACTGTAGTAGAATTTTCAGGTATTGGTACTTTACTTAAATATTTGTTTTGCTGACAGCTTTTTACTTTTACTCCGTGCATTCTAACACATCTGCACCTTCTACTTCTTGCATTTCAAGACGTCCTAAGGCAGCTATCCTTTCTCATCACTGTGCATTCTTTAAAATCAACCTGATGTGAACCGAAATGGAAACAATGGAACAACATAAACAACATAAAAGATGTATCCATGAATTTGGTGTATCCATCGCAAGTGCTAATTGCACACAGCTAGATGAAATAGGCAAAAAACTATAATGTATGCATCATTCATAGCACTATACACTACACACCACACTATATATATAGAATGATCCCAGAATGCTCCCAAATGGCAGTTTTAATATCGATGTTCAAAGCAAAAAATGTCTTTTAAGAGGCACATAATTTCAAATGTAACGAGCAAACAATGAAACAAATATCAGCAAACGCACAAACTGTTTCTGTGCAGTTTGTCACACAGTGTGATTGCACATAGCTAAAGATAAGGGTACCTAAAGATCTAAGATCCCATCAAATCTATACTTTTATTTATGTATTTATTTGTTTTAAGTATTGACGCAAAGTCACCCATCTAAACTGTAGGCAACCGCAGATACAACAAATTTTTTATTCCCTTATTTATTTTTCAGCTTGTGTTCTAACTTACACATGTTAGGTAATATTATTTTATCATTAGCAAAAGGATTTTTACAAATATAGCTGGGAGAAATGTCCTCCAAAGAGCTGGGTTTTTTTGTTTTTTTTAAATATGACTTTACTTTTTTGAATTTGAGTACAGGTACTTCTTAACTTTAAATTGGCAAATTTTTTAACACCATTTGAGCGACAAATGTGTGCACCTTTGCCACCTCTGATTAACTGTGAGTTAAATATTGTTTCGCAGGTTTGTAAGCACATGTGTAAGCAGACCCAGACTGCAGCCACAAACTTGTAAAGATCCCTTTAGAGATGCACACCTGAGCCGGTGTGACCTGTGCAGCTGTTTGCTTGTCTTGCTCGGTTCTTTTATAAGGGACACGGTGAGTCTGTACTCGCTGGGCTTTCACTTCAGTAATTCCTATTGGTGATTCCGACCCCATCACCTTTTGTCACCTCACACACCTGCACATTCACTTAAATACCTGTTATGGCTGCAAACCCCTCATTTACTTTCCCTTAATGGCTTTTCCTCTAAATGACACTGGATAAGTGGATGTTTGTGGGCAGCTTAACATTCTGAGCAACTTAAACCTTACATAAACGTGCATTTGAAAACACACAGCTCGTTACCTCATTAGGTTTCACACACACACGCTCACTTCCCCTGCATCCATCTAAATATCAGGGTGGAAGGCGAGCTCTTCCCATTGGGAGCCATGCCAGTTTTCTTTTCATTACTCTACCTGGGAGCTGAACCCCCACTATCACAATAAGCTTTATTTTTATCGACATGTCCAGACGGAAGCGGCATTCCAGGGAATTAGGCTCAGTTTCACTTGGCCTCCAGTGTTTTTAGGGAGTGCTGTGCTCCAACAACTGCTGACCTCCCACCCCCCTCACCTCCAACTGGAACACGGTGCTCACTAAATATCATATCTCCCCTGATATTGTATACTGTTGTTCCAGAACTGAGTAGAGTGACTCCACTTGTCTGGCTTTGTGAAAGGCTTCACTGAAGCAGTTATTGGGCAATTAATTAAATTACTAAATGAGCGCTCACTTTGTTTACACTCATCACACTGATAGCCATCTGAACTTGTCAAAAGCTACATGTCGCAGGCTTCTTTATCAGATGATAAGCAAAACCTCCTTGAATAAATGTATCAGGTGTTGCATTTTAGCGCAGTGAGACGTGCCACCATGCAAGGAAAACGCCAACTGCTATATGAAATGTAGCAACCTATCATAGCGCGCATACTTCGAAGAGCTGTGTCACATATTTGTCTAGTATTATGTGTTGGTGTATTAGAGCATTCTTCTTCTGTGGAATGGTTACAGTTGTCACTGCTGTTGTCTGTAAATCACCTTTTAGCTGCTACAGTTATAATATAACTTCTTTGTTCCTCGATGTAGATGTTCCAATGTTTCCCATCAGCTATTCAGACTAATGCTTATGTGTGCACTTTGTGGAGAAGTAAGAAAGTCCAGAGTTCATGGTAACTTGACTGGGAATTCCTCATTTGTTGTCGGGGGAAACGTGTTAGCCCTGTGATAAACTTACAACCTATGCAAAGGGAACAAGGGTACATGGGTAAAAACTAAATTGTCCACCCATAACTGGAAATTTGGAAATTATATTTAAAGCTTTTGAGTTAACAAGTCAAAATTTCCAGAAATTAACTTGAAATTTCAAGTAAGCTCTGCTAATCAGTAAACTGAAGGACATAATTTCCTTAATACACAGAAGAAGAAGGTGGAAGGCATCAGCTACCAATGCTACAGTTCCTAAAGGACAGACACTGTAATTTCATTGTATGGTGACAATAAATTTATAGGATGACATTTTTTTTCAGTGGTGGAAACAATCTTCCATACTTCAGAAATATGAGCAAGGTTTTAGGTGGAGTTTGGGCTGTGATGCAGTGGTCGTGGTCAATAGTGAGCATTTCCAACTGATCACATCGGTATACAGCCCTTGAGCACCCTTAAATGATTTTTATATTTTTTACTCTGCAGTGTTCGTGATGCGAAGGGATGCAATCATTTCTCAAACCTACCCAAGCAGTGTTTCACTCCGAAATGATGAGCTGCCATGTGAAAGCAAAAGTTAAAAGTGAGTGAAAAACTCCTAATAGATGTTGGGATCGTCCCCTTGATTGATTGCATTTCTTTCACTTCTTTTGTTTTTCATTGAATGAAGCCCATTTTGTTGCACCAAGGGACTTTTCGATCCTTCTAACAAAACAGCACCATCTGAAGCCACAAAATAGGAACGGTCGGTTGACTAACAAAAGCCCATTATCCTGATATGAGCATAGTTTTAAAATAATCCTTACTGTTCTTTGAAGCTCTCGTTCCCCAGGAAGAACTTAAAAATGCATAGAAAATCAAAACTTGAGTCTTTGTAGGTCAGATATAGAAGGTCAGTACAGAGTACAGTCCAGCACACAGGGGGCTTTTACCACAAAACTGAGAACAACTCTAAAGGGAAAATCCAGTGTGGCAGGTATTTCCCAGGGACTCTCTTCTGCCAGGGTGTGGTGTTTACATAAGAAAACTGAGGGTTTTTTCAGAATAAAGAGAATAAATTAGTACTCAGCTTATGTTAGCTCATTTACACAGAAAAACCACGCACAGTGTAGCAAACTCGGTATTTGAAATTCTCACGATATGTCCAGGGTGAATTTAAATTAAATATATAAAAAAAACATGTTTTATTTATATATTTAATTTAAATTCACGAAATGTTGCATCCTTTTAAAATGTAAAAGGAACAATACCATTAGTTGAAGGGGTTAAATAAACAGCTGCCTGTCGTAACCACCTTACATCTACAACTTCTGTAGCTTCTTAATGTCTTTGAAAAATAAAAAAAATAAAAAAACAGGTTTGTCCAAAGTGTCTCAAGATAATGTTAACAAAAACACTGTCGGCCCACCTGTTAAGGTTCAATTATTGCCACTTTTAAGGAAATAAACTTGTGGTAGCTTGAGCCTATTAGTGTTTTATCATCTAATGCAGGCCTGGTTATTGAGGTTGAGGGGTTGACCTTGGGTACTGGGGCCTCCCCCCTGTGTGTGTACAGATCCCCCCACCTTTAATTATGTGGGGATTGAAAGTGTTATGTGTTATGAGAGTCTCATAACACATACATATAGGGCCTTGGGGGTGGGCACACTACACAGCGTTCAGAGGACGGTCTGTGTACTCAGCCTCACCTCCGGTGCCCATCTCTCAATTTTAAATGCATGTAGGGTTTCTAGGTCGGGGCCGTGCCGACACCTGCCGCTCTATGGCAGGTAGCACCATGCCCTCCCTTGTTTTAAATGCACTTTAGAACAGCACGCAACAACACTACATTTGAGTGGGCGGAGGGAGGCATGGGGTCTTCACACACCCCCACTCTCTGCTAGCCGTCGGGGCGGGGGGTCTGGGAGGTGGAGTTGGCCGTCCGGTTGGGGTCTGGGTTGCGAGGGCCCCCTGCCACTGCGGAGCCGGGGACAGTCTGCTTGTTTCCACCTCAGGAAGGGGGGTAACATCTGGGTCTAGGTGCAGGTTCCCCCTCAGGGGGAGAGGGTACCTGAACCTGGGATGTAGAGTATGTTTGGGGAGTGTGACCTCAAAAATCCTCCAATAAAAAGACACTTCTGTAGCATCACAGCAAGGCACAAGCCAATAACTGTCTATCCCCAGAGTCACATGTCCATCAAGTGGATTTTCATGTTCAAATAGAGCCATTTATAATTGGAAAATACAACACAAAATGTATCGTTTTTCAAATTACTCAATATCGTGTCTCACTATGACTGCTATCGTGTTTTCACAAGAGGTGTTTCCACACTTTAAGTCTTCTCTGTGTTTGGATCGTGTAGCTCGTTTGCCACATGGACTGAACACGTTAATGGACCAACATGGCAAGTCATCAACCCCCTTCAGTAGTTTCAAAGTGGCACTCACGGTGGTTTCTACCTCCAATCCTTTACGCTAAGCCGTGCCTCCTTGGCGAATGGAAGAAAGGAAAGGAAAGAACTGTAAAATCATACAGGAATTCTGTTTATGAGGCACCACAACACAGTTTGTTGGAGCTAGCGATGGAAGTCCATGTCAAAGGACAAGCTGCTGGACCTGTAGTGGCATTTACCAGATGTTTTACCAGAAGTCTTTTAATATACATAGACTGACATATTTAACAAGACTCCAACTTACTACAGGTGTATCCACTGTTTCTCTACCACAGTGCATGCACAGCTATCCACCTCGACGTCGTGCCAGCTGTGGTGTTGCTCCTGGACTTTGTTCCCCACAGCCTGTAGCAAAACCCTTGCACGCAATGTGCCAACTGAAAGCACCCCAAATCACACAAAGAGACGAGAAGCCAAAGTGGGAGGGAAAGCCGGAGGAAGCCTGCAGAGGGTTTAGACATGGGGCAAAAAGGAAAAGCCCATTAAGTGACTTCTGTAGCTTAGCCAAAGAAAGTCATACGCAGCTTAAACGGAACAACTAAATTTCGCCACTTCTCTGCTGCCAGCTGTGAAAAATTATGTCTGTGGATCATAATTGAAATCTTCATTAAAGTGGAGGAAATCCAAGAAATGGCTTTGCTGAAACTCTGTTAAGTTTGGAGAAACATTTGTTCAACTGTAAAGGTGGCATTTACCAAACTGAAACATTACAATAAAGCCAGTGTATACAGGTGGCTTGAGGAAAGAAAATGTAATGAACCCCCAGTTTTTACAAGTCTCAAAACCCCCTGTGCACACCTCATTCTGGGTTGTGCTTGGACTCCTTTCCTGGCACGTCAAGATGAAAAATAATAATAAAGACAAATCTGTAAGCACTGAGATTTTTAAGCCACTGGGATGCATTTGTAGATGAAATTCCCACTTATGTAGGATGACCTTTGACAAAGGTCAGAAAAGGCAGTTGTTCTTTTTACGGTGAGTATTGCTGAGCGCTTGGATTGTGAAGAATAACAGACAGTTTTGGCCAACAGAAACGAGTTGTAAGTACTGTTAGACATGTTCACCGACAGGAAGCAGAAACCGTCTGTTAAGTCAGTGGGTACGTACAAACAGTCGCTCGCCCGATCACCGATGACTCTGAGCTTTACTTTGTTTTTCCAGCAGCTCTGTAACCGTTAAATGTGCTCACCAACCAGTTGTTTGCCATTTGGCACCGGGCACACATTTGGAGTTATTCACTCAGAGCAACTTCCTGTTGTGTTGTTAGTGAGAAGAGTGAGAAAGCATCCAGCAGTTTAGTATCCTTATAAGAAGGATTTCTGTGAAGAGACAAAAATGTTATGATAAGAATTTTTAGACTTGTAGTTTTTGAACTCGAATAAAGCGACTGTTTAAAACAGTCGCTTTATTCTGATGAGAACTATGTGGAAGAGCGTGACACCAAGAAAATTGCAAACTAATTATTGTAGGTAATATAAATAACTTATGATTGTTTTAGTTTCTTTTTGACGTTTTTATGTCAAATGTATCTGACTGGTAATTACCGAGTTTGCATGTCTGCGCCACATGAAAACAGGCTGTAAACACAACAGCTTGAATAGAATTTGAATGAATTCAAATAAAACTTTGTAGTTGTGTAGCGTGGCGTCATATTAACAATCCATTCAAATTTGTCTCACATCTACCAGGATCTTCAAGGTCTGCCTAATGATTTATTGATCGAAAAATTAACTAAAAGTCTTTTAAGTTAGAAACTATGATTTTACAAGTGTGGTGTGTATTTGTCAACATATAGAAAGTACAGTATATGCATTTAACATTTAATTAACATTGACCTCTCCTTCAGGGTCAATAAATTGACGTAATAATTGTTTTATTACGACTTTTTTTTACGTACACCACAGCAACACGTTATAACCATTTATTTAACATTTAAAATGTTCCTCTAAAAAGAAAAATCAATCAAAAACGTTTACATGATATTTATGACAAAACATTTAAAGAACAATTAATGCAAAATGTCTACCAGATGCAAACAGGGGTCTTGAGTTGTCGTTCGTATTTTATTAAAAAATGTATTTATAATAATACAGGGGGGTAACGTTTAACTCCTTTATTCTGTCAGGGGCTGGGTCTGTGACCCAGCATTTTGAGTTTATTTTGTATTTTTGATTTCTTATGTTATATTGGAAATATGTTACGTTCTCGTGAGGTTATTATCAGTTAGGATTTAGTTCAGTTTTAGTCTAGTTTATGTTTCACCTATGTCTCCTTGTTTATGAGTCTTTTTCTGTGTGTCATGTGTTATCTCCTCATCTATGTAGGTTCTCCTTGTGTGTCTCATGTACAGACTCTGTATCTCTTTCCGGTTATTTCCCCATTTCTAAGGAAGACTTATATTAACAAGCTTCCAATCAAGCCGAGTTCAGCTTTCAGTTCTAATGATTGCTTCTGACACTGTTTGGGCTAGGCAACAAAGTTACACATATCCACAGCATTAACCACAGCCAAATATCCCCTATTCGATACCACCATTTCCTTGGACATCATGGTTATCACAGTCAGCAGCAAAAGAATTTCCTGGTGGTCTCTTGGTATCTGTTGCAGTGAGGGTCTTCTATTAAAGCCTTTAGGATTGCATGGTGCGTTTTTAAGACATTGCCATGTGCCTGGCCTCGCAATAAAATGCCGCTTTCACTTACTAAAACAAAAAACTTACTAAGAAGAGATGAATAACTGTAAAGCAATGAAATAAGCAAAAGGCAGTGCATCTTGTGTGGTTGACACACTAAAATGCACAATCAAGTTAAAATGTGATAAAGCAGGCCTAAACAAGAGAGTGGCACGTGAGACTGCCATTAAGCACCAAACACAGTCACCAAGGGATACAATCTGTTTTTTTCCACTAGTTAAAAACCAAGTAGAGTCGAGATGGTCAAGACAAGTAGGTGCTAGTAGAAAATAGATTTAAGTCACAAACAGGAGGATCAAAATAATAAGGGGTTACAGGTCACCTCTCTAATCATGCTCTGATTGGAGCGCTAGAGCAGGAGTCCAGGTTATGTTGCATTCACAAGCACTACTCAGGTGAGGAATGTTTTTCCCCTCAATACAAGCATCAAGCAACAGTATATGAACAGTTGGGAGTGAGAACAGGTTCATGGCACATGCAGTAACACCAGGTGCTGACTCTCTTTCTCCACATCTTCCCTCTATTTCAGTCCTCTCGCTCACTTTTTAATATTTTTTTCTCTTATTGTTCTCTCGTTTTAATTGCCGATATTTTTAAAAATGTCCAAATATTTCCCTTTGATGAGGAGGGATTCCTGACATCTCTCAGATGTCTGTGCTGCTTTGTGGTAACCTAACTCTGGTTGAAAGCATTTTCCTGGGAAAAAGAGGCGGCTCGCAATCGACGGGGCACGGGGACACCTGCGGCTCCGGGGGCGGCGACTACAGATCAGTCCTGGACGCGACTCAACACCGACCCAAGCACACAAACGCACGCACACACATACACATTGCAGAACACTTGCACTCACAGAAGAAAGTCCTCTGGCCTTCAACCTGAGACCCCCCCCCCCTCCCCTCATTCAGTGATGTGCACGCTAATGAGAGTAATATGTGAAAATGAGGACAGCTGCGTCTATAAACCCTGTCATCAATTTGTCCCAGTCATTAAAATTGGCTGTGATTGGCCTAATTGTGGTCAATCATGCTTGCCAATGGTGCGGAAAAGTACATGGTATCCCTTTACAAGGAGAGTGGATGATGAAGTCGGAGCGGGCCGCTCTGCTATGGAACAATGATATTTGTTGTCCAACCCGAGGCCACAAGTGACCCGTCTGATGAAGAGGAGAACACATGATGCACAAATGACTGACAGGTTTAGACAGTAAGGATGTCTTTCTGAATGTTAACTGCAACTCGTGTGATTCCCCCTGAACAATGTTTTATTTTCCCTCCATAAACCAACTCAAACCTGCAGACTGCCACTCAAAACCCGTATATTATCTGATCAGTCACAGCACTGAGCCGGCACAGGACTGCATTCTTCAGACCTACATCGTGAGGTCTGCTGAGACAAAACACTTTCTGGTACTGTGAAACAAGACTCCTCCCGCGGGGCCATCGACTGTCACTCTTCGGAGCGAGGTGATTGACTTCCCGAATACTTCGCTCTTCACACATCATATTTCTTATGCACACAAACACGGACGCGTCGTGCATGAGGAGAATGTGTGGCGGGCGGCCGTGAGTGACAGCTACGCATGCCGGAAAAGGTGGGTGAAGAGGTAGGTGTGGGGGGGAAGAAGGGCTCAGTTTCTAGGGAGGTGTGATGGGGCAGCTCAGGTCCACCAGGGCAGATGGCTGTGCTGGTAGGATTTTGTATTAACCCCCCCGCACCAAATTGTTTCCAGCCCGTGGCCATCAACGTCACCATCTCTTCTCTCGTTTTCACTCTGCTTCATCCCTCCTATTACAGATGCACACAGGCTTTGTTCTCCACATTGAAGGTTCTCTTACTTACTGGGTGTTTTCAGTGGGGGGGGGGGGGGGGGGGGTTGGTGTTGGGGGGGGGGTGTGGGTTTGTGTGGTTTTTTTGTTTGGGA
>VURO01000682.1:40107-53222 GCA_015108175.1 Pelvicachromis taeniatus | reverse complement strand
GTGTGGGGGTTTTTTTTGTGTTGGGGGGGTGTTGGGGGGGGGGGGGGGGGGGGGCTGTGATGTGTGTGCAAGTAGGTGTGTGGCTTGCCTGTGTTATATGTGCAGACTTGTTCCTGAGCCATCAGGAAAGGTCTAACCTCCTAAAAAGCAGTGCTTGGAATAATTTAGGTGTAACTGAAAATACATCTCAGGATTTCATGCATGCTTGGCAGCTGTAATCAATCTCTTTGAAGAAGTGGCCTGACTCATTTGGAAACCAAATAAATGGCCACTTTCGCCAAGCTGTTTGACATTAGTTTAACTGATTGTGGAAAATAGGACACTGATTTTAAGTACTTATGTCACTTTGGGTCTCTTTGTTATTTTTCAACAGTTATCCAAGCTAATATTCTCTGCACACAAAAAAAAAATCCTACAAATTAGTATGAAAGAGGAAGTCCTTTGGCACATTTTATTAATGTCCTGTAAACAATCTCTACCACCTCTGATGTTGCTGTAAAGGAAGCAAATCTGAGGAAGTTTACTCCAAGTTCTAGTCCAAGGTCATGGTTCTGGGTCCCAGCTGTGAGCTGTTTGATGGTCGGTTGAGCTCAGACAGAAAAAAACAACCTCTGCCCTGCCTGTCAGACGAAAGGTACAAGGCTATGTGTGTCTACAGAAGGTGGGAGAGTGAGAGCGCTCCTATTCACTGTTTTGGGGATCTGGGGATGCTGCGCAGGGGTTACTCGGGGCAACAGGCCACGCCTGTGCGGAGGGCTCTGTGAGGAGGGTGGGAGTCAATTAGAAGCAAATGTCCTCCATCATGATCATTCCATTGCAGTACATCTCTTTCATGTTTTGCTGTGCATAATAGGAGTTGACCTGACCTTGGACATATCACTCTCACTTCATATCACTCTCAACAACTGTGTCATCCATATAAAATAAAAAATACAAAGGGCCATAAAATTGGCTAAACCTTTTGGAAGAGCTTCTTACATCCCAGCACTTTGAGAATGCACTCTAGTCTCAATAATGCTTTCGCATTGTTGTTTCTGCCATATGAGGAGCCTAGTCCTGCTGCCATGTGACTTAAGAGAAGCATCCAGGAGAACGAGGCAGGAACAGAAACTTTGGGATCTGATTTTTCATTGTTTTCAGTGTTTTCCTTCAGAGGTGTGGAAACATTCAGCGAAAAAGAAAAATCCCCCGAGTTTTCCTGATCTCCTGTCACTGGTCTACTTTTATCATGCTAAAGCGCTCAGTACGAGGAACCCGTGTATCCTTCGCTTTTTGGACACACCTATGTTCTTAAAACTGTCTCATGGAAAGGATACACCTACAAACGCTACACACACTATGGAATACATTTACACCTCAAAGACTGAGGGCTTATGAAGCAAATCCAGCCACTGATACACATGGCATTTCTCTAGAGAGGAGGAAGATGGGGTTTGGGGTTTTTTGACGTAAGCCTCTCAAAGCAGTGGGATGTCAGAGGTAAATCAAACATCCTGCAGTGACACAGATGCAGCGTCCCTGCAGGAATACCGTTCAAAGATTTCCGAGTAGTCTGGATGACAAGTACACGGACAGCTGATGTGTTCAGGAGGGAGAAAGCGGCGGGGAAAAGGGACGGCTAGCAAAGAAGAAGAAGATGGGGGGGAAAAAAAGGTGAAACGATGCAGAAAAGATGTTGGCAAAGGATATGAGAAATGTAAAAGGAAACTATGTATTGTGAAAGAAAGGAAGGTGGCTGTCAGAGCAGCGGGAACAACAGCACAGACGAGACTGATGGGATGAACGAAGAGACACAAGCGGGGCTTTGGGGGGAGGAAAAGATGCAGACGCAGAGTGAAGGAGTGGGTCCATATACAGCTGATTAAAACCACATGTGTCTGCCTGAGGTGAGGACACCGCAGCGCTGCGCACACATGCGAGGAACGAATGCCGTCACTCGCACCCATCAGGGGTACCGCACGCTTGTTTTCACAATTTATTTTCTCCTGCCAACTTTCTGTGCTCGCAAAAACTTTTAACATGTCATCTCCGCTGCGTCTCTCTCCCCGAATGGATAAATAAATACACGCAATTGTTCTTGGGCCATCTTTCCTCTTACTTACTCTGCTAATGGAACAATACTTTGGTAAGCGTTGCCATGACAAGAAGCTCCCTAGAGAAACCTATGCGGTCAGAGGAGTCATGGGAAGAGGGCAGCGGGGGAAACCGGATGCCCTGGACACGTCGGAGGGCCCGGTACTATGAAATGCATCACTAGTGCATCAGACTTTCAGGTTTCTGTTTTTAAAATCAGTTACATTATATATTCATCATCTCGCTGTCCTTCTTTGCATTTGTCCAAATTTGCCTTTCCATTAGCTTCTTTTTCTTTTGGGGGGATTCAAGCTCTAATATACATTTCCGTGCGTTTTGGATAAATTACATCCTGATAACCTTCACATGTGTTAGTATGAGTGCTTTTTAGAAAAAGCACAAAAAAGTCAAATTACAAAAAAGTATCCATGACTTATATATATCATCTTCTGTAAAATGTATTTAGGACAGCTGGAAGAGCCCGGAGAAAGGAGGGAGTGAGAGACGAGGGGTAGCTGAGAGAAAAGGGGGCGAGACAGCCATGCTATGGGAAAGTGTTTTGGGGAAACCAAATTAAGGGAAAGAAAGGCTGGACACAAAGGCCTTTGAAAGTGGCAGACAGTTCCCTTGACATGTGCCTTAAAAGAGATGCTGCCGCTGATGCCAAGAAGGGGGGAAATGATAGGGGAGAGAGAATGGAAAGAGGAGGAGGAAAGGAAGGAGAAAAAAAAGAGATCAAGGCGAAAGATATAGCAAAACTAAGAGGGCAGACATAAGTGTGCACACACAACGAAACTCCGTGGAGGAAGACAAAGGTGAAAAGTGGAGGGAGGGAGCAGGTGAAGTCACAATAGATGAAATGAGCACAACGGATAAGGACGTCAGCGCAGGCCTGTGGTCTGTGAATCAGACCAATTCAAAACAGCTTTCCAAGGTATGCGCTTTGTGAGCATGACTGTGCACGTGCACGTATACTTATGCATGTGTGAGAACACTTAAGAGAGATGGATGGTTAGCTGGCAATTGCGCAGTTAAATGTTCGTGTGGGAGAGGCGTCAGGAAGCGGAAGCTGAATTTAAACCGACTGTAAAACGATGAGCATCTGCAATTGTCTGATCCGGTTTTCAAATCTGAATGTACGGTAGGCACAGTGTACCGCCCTGTTTGGTTTGACGCAGTGGTTCTAATGTCTGCAGAATAGGAGGAAAAGTTGTTTTTAAAAGATATTGGTAACTAGAATATATTTCAGTCTTATTTCAGTGCCATTTTTTTATTTGAAAAAAAGAAACAAGTAAAATTCTCACAGGTTTATTATGTTATCATTGTTTAGATAAAGTGAAAACATGCCGCGACGTCATCTCCTACTGACGTCGGAGACGTCAGTGATTTCTGACCATTTGAAATCATCAAAACAAAACAAAACGTGTGAGCGTGAGAGCTGTACCACTGCACCACTCCTATTCCTGTTTAAGCAGTACCTATAAGCAGAAGAGACCCAAGATCTTCTGCGTCAGATCTAAACAGCAAAACGAATGAACTTTAAATCGCTGCTCGGTGGACGCAGCGAGGTAATTTATGGAACTGAAGGAATAAATGACATATAACGCCCACTTTGTGTGGCGCTGCTTGCTGATGATGTCAACAACAAAATGGCAACATGCTTTTTCTCATGCAGATCCAGCCTCTTTGATGCAGGTCGGCCCCTCTCTTTTTCCGTGTCTGCCTCACTCTCTCCTTGTGCCATTGTGTGTCCCTCAGAATTCACACTGGACTCTCTCCCTCTCGTCCTCACAGACACACACGCACACACACATATTATTCCTTCCTCGGGGCTGTGTCTGACTCCGGCATGAAATCAATTTCAGAGCCTGCACCCTCCCACCCCGGCTTTGGCGCCCATTCTCTCTCACCATGAAGCGAGACTGTTGCTGTGCCAGCCTGAGAATAAACCCCACCACCACCTTAATGCCCCCTTCCTGTCCCAGAATCCTTCAGTGCTCTACCCTCGTACCACCGGGCTCGCTTCCGTCCTCATCATCACCCGCTGTTCAAAGTAGCTGTGGAGCTCTCAGCTTCCTGTTATATGTAGCCCCGATTTTAATCAATACGTGAAAAAGGAATGCTTAGTTCAAATATAAAAGCGCAACTCATGCAGATAGTTGAGGCCACGCACTGCGTTATAGTAAGATTCTTTGTTTTTGTTTTTACTATCGGGAATACCTGTGAAAATGATGTCTGAGAATTCTTACTCGGTTTTATCATAAAAAGCTTCCCTTTGATCATCAAAATACACTCGCAAAAGCTAAATAGGATCCCATTAAAACACCACAAGGAGAAAAAAATCAAAGCTGCAACAACAGTTTGGCAAAGTGACAACTGCATGAAAAGGCTCGGAATCCCAAAATTGGTATAAAGTGACAAACAGTAAGTTGAAAGAGGGATGGACATATAGAGGTCCTGTGCCACAGCTTTTATCACTGTTATTCCCTCCACTGACACACACCGTTCTTTCCTAATCCACACTGACAGAGTTTTCATCATCTGAGGAGGTGGGGACGACGGAGGACTGAAGGGAATTGGTCGAGGCGGGGGGACTTTCCTCCGCGCTCTCTCCCCGGTGGCGTTGCACGTTGAGCGGCTGCAGCCGTGGCCACCAAGGCCCCCTTTGTGCCGGTAATCACCAGGTGGTGAGTGACGGCACCGTGGCCTCCCGCTCTCAGAGAAGGAACGGGGCTGGGGAGGGGAGGAGAAGGTGAAGAGGAGAAGGTGCAGGAGCGGAGCAGTCTGGAATGTTCCCAGAAGAGACGGAGGGTGCGAAAGAGAGGGAAAGAAAGGAAACAAAAAGAAAGAGGCTGTTTGAAGAGACGGGAGAGGAGGAGTTGGAGCATCTGTACCTGTCTCACAGGTGCGCCGCAGGAGGAATGTGCTTCGCTGTGATGACTCAATAGGGCTTGAACCGTCAATGAAATAGCAAGGGGGGGAAAAAAGAACTACTAACAGTGTGGGAATTGTCGGCATTTCACTCATTATCTTTCAAGTTCATCTCATAACCTTGTTTTATTTGACGGCTCCACTTTAACGAGCTGATGTCATATAAGCTCCAACCAGGCTCGCCACGTGATTACCGCTATGATTTCATGTCTTGACTCAATTATGCTCATGAAACGGCCATAAGCACTGAGTGATGTTGAAGCACATCTGACTTTCTGGATCTTGGAAACCAAGCGAGGAGTCAAAGTTCAGTTTTCCTTCCTCTGCCACTTCTCTCTCTTCCCCTTTTTCACCTAAACACCCTCCATCACTGACTCACCTGTGATATAACAGCACCGATGTCCCTTTTTCTCGTTCTCTGTCCTACAGAAGCACACAGATAGCAGTGTCACATTCATCTCTCTTTCACACACACACACACACACACACACACACACACACACACACACGCACACATTCCAAGCCTTCCCAGCTGCCTGTGCACCTGGTCTAGCGGCTGTCATCACTTTGGTAACTGGCATACAGCAGGCTGTGTCACTATCACCTGGTGCATCTGCCTCTGAAGGAGAGAAAGAAATGTGCACAAAAGGAAGACAGAGAGGTGGTTGGGAACAAGAGCAAAAATTTGAAAGTGTGTTTGCACTGAATATCTGTAAATGGACTGGTTATTATCTAGCGCCTTTCTGCTCAAGCACTCAAAGCGCGTTATACAACGTGTCTCATTCACCCATTCACACAAGGACCTTTCTATGTCTAAGTGCTTTCTAGCTAACATTCACACACATTCACACTCCAGTGAACGCATCAAGGCCAACTTGGGGTTCTGAGTCTTTCTCAAGGATACTTTGGCATACGAACTGAGAAGCCGGGAAACAAACCACCAACCACTCAATTAGTAGATGACCTGTTCTACCTCCTGATCAACAGTCACCCTAATATTGGACAAACAGTCTATTGCATGCCATAGCAACTTCATCTCATACAGCAATTTCTATTATACTCATCTTCCATGCCCACCATACATCAGTGTTAATAAGTTACACCCAGCTGTATCCAAGCAGCTATTGCCAGAGCTGAAAAATGAAGCAACAGAAGTTTGTTGAGTGGCCTTCAACTTCTTCTTACCTCTTCTGGCTCCAACAGAAAAACAAGATGGCAACATCCATAAAGGTAAAGTTAAGGTTCACAAGCATCAGTGGGGCCATTTCCATCTTTTAGCTACAATATTTATGATTACTTTATACATGCACTGAGGGTGAATATGATCCTCTCTGTTGGTTACGGGCTTATTTTACGAAAGAATGTTGTTGAGTGCCAGTGAAGCATCTTTGCAAGCACAAAGGCAGTAAGCAAAACAGCAGGTATTGTGTAAATGGATCCTTTAAAGGGACAGACAAATGTTCTTCAGGGCTTTTTATTAGAAAACAAGAATGTTGCACTCATAAATATGCATTCATTAGTGTGTAACTACATCTTCCAACAAAGCAATATAGTCTCATAAACTTTAAAAATACATAGGAGCGGGTTCTAGCTTGTGGAAGCCACCATGTTGCCCCAGCATCTTGAATGCAGTGTCCAAGATGGACATCGCCATTCCACCTAATCGTGTTTTACGTACGTGGCTATAGACTGGTAACACATCATCAAAGACAGAGGCAAATTTTTATTTAGACTCAAGATAACATCACACCTATGTTTTATTCTCTAAGAAGTCATCCATGTCACCATAGAAATGGAAACACAAAGTAAGAAACAACGCGATCGGCCTGTGGCAAAAACCTCACCCACTTCTTCCTCACCTCAAGACTGAACAGAAGTTGGGGCTTTAACACACTAAAATATACATAAACATGTTTATTTATTGCCGATATTGTTGCAGTTAATTATTATTATATTAGAAATGCAACCCTATAGTCCCAGGAAAGCTGACAATAAGCCAGCTAAACAAAAAAAACAGCTGGTTAGAAGCTAACATCATGCCAGCCGATGTTGTCCTGAAAATCACACTTTCCCTCTGATGAACAATTTGATTAAATTCTCACATCATATGAGACTTTATTCATTTAGTGTCCAAATTTTACAATGTTAAATCCACTTCAAAGTTTTGCTGAAGCTGGCTAACATCAGTGAACAGAGGCTAACAGCAGCTAACAGGGACTAACAGCAGCTAACAGTGACCAAAACACGCTCTTACCAAAAGAAAAGTTGAGGATATGCTCAACAACACACCTCAGTATCATGTCTTTGGACAGAAGTGAACTTTACTGACTCATCAACTCTTATCAAACTCCTTTCACAAAGTTTTACAGCCTCTTTCAGAGTAAATAGGCATGAAAACTAGCCTAAACTGACAGCCTACACACACAACAGATGAACAGTGGCCAGAGCTCTTTCTCCTACGGCGTATACATAACTGGGACACTGCACTTGAATTGGGAGGGGTAAGAAAACAGAATCAATTTGATTGCAATCTATCAATTTATTGATATCTAGTAGTAAGATTTTACACACTGTAACTTTGAGATTTTTCTTTAAATTTTAAACATCGGAACAAAGCAGGTTTGCAATGAGGTTGCACTGACCTCACATTTGGTCTTGTTTGACTTTTTGTTTGTGGTGGACAAAAGAATGAAAGCTAAACATGCTTCTGAAACTGTTTTAATTTTCCTGCAACAGCATTTGTTCACGTTGACGTTTGGTGCCTGTCAAAAGCAATGATTGATCACCACCCAGAAATACACAGAAACGTGTTCAACAGTTCAAAAAGCCTTGCCCTTGCCTTTAAAACGGGTGTAGCAAAACAAGACTTTTAGAGACCCCCTGCACGGGCAGCTTTAATTACAGCAGAGGAAGTGGCAGAGCTTAACATGAACCACCCTGCTTGGCTGTTGCTTCTCATGACTCTGAATGAAAGCAGAAAAGCAGTTTAATATCTTTTAATGTGCCTGTGTGTGTGAGAGAGTCGCACGCTAGCAGTGTGTGGCAAAGGCACCGTGCAGCATATGGGTAGGCCCGTCTGCTCTGCCTGTTAAGCACGGGGAGGGGGGGACATCAAAAGGTGGATTTTATACCCCCCCCCACCCCCTCTGCACACCCGATTCCCACACCTCACTATAAATCCCACCCCAAAAGGAGCCATTTATGGGACAATAAGAGCCAATTTATGGGCCTCCAGAAAATGAAGGCAATTCAGAGGTGTGGGATGAAAGATGACAAGGGCATTCTTGAGGTTACAGGCGTTAGCTAGTTGCCCTGTGTTTTTTCACAGCTCTACAACAACATTGAATTCTGAAGATGGAAAGAAGAAGTTGGGTATTAGAGGCCTGGAGAATTTAAGGCGCACCAGTTCAGCATAAAATAAGCACACATACCACACAAAACAATTTACTTTTTTATTAAATTTTTGGCTGCATGGTGTTCTGGGACTTACATATTAGTTCAGATTTCACATTTAGTCGTGTGGCTGCGGATTTGTCTCAGCCTGAATGACCTTGCCTATCCCCTAACGGTCTCAAAACGCTTGCCGTTGAATACATACATAAAGACAATGGCATTAGCAGCTTTTTTGAACGCACACACACGCTAACACATAGACGCACAGGAGAGGTGGACCAGATCACATCTGCCTCAGAGTTACTCAGGTGTGATGGGATTGCTAGAATACTGACATGAGATGTTTGAGGGGGTGGGGGGGGATCACAGAAAGGTCTATGCTATACCTCAACTATTCAAGCATACACAATAGATCCCTGGCTTGCAGTGAGTGCATTGCCTGATGGGCGTAACAGTAAATCAGGCAATGCACTGCTGCTTTATCTAGCTGCTTGCATGGTTAATCAGTGAGATACACTCAAACGGTGCATCTCTTTGAGGTTGCCCAACAATGAGTCAGCTACCTATATTAGGTCTGGAAACAACTCCTGAACAAATCAATGATTGCCCCATTTCTTTTTTTTTTTTTCTACTTCTTTTCTTTTTTTTCTTTATTTAGTTTAATAGTCTGTAATAGTTACCACATATCATTAAGGCAAACCTCTGTGGCTTCTAACAGTGCTGTAGGCAAGCCAAGTGTTTGTTGTCGGCATTTTATTGGCTTCCAGGGAGGAGGGTTGTTGTTGTTCAGTGTAATCTTGGCACGCCAATAACAGGTTTCAATAAAAGCAGCTGCTTTCTTATGGTAGTTGAGCCGCTCTCTCCCCTACCCCTTTTTGCAAGTGTGTTGAGTGGAATAAATGGAGTGCTTCCTGTAGAGAAGTGTATGAGTGTCTCCATTTGTCCAAACACATCTGCGGATTTTCTTGCTGTAGATCTCAAAAGTGTTCAGAAATTACTTGGTCTGTTTGTTTGTCTTTCTTGTCATCTCTGTCACTCATTTCTACAGCAGGTTGATGTGGTTTATAAGCTATGACATAGCACAACGTTGTCTCAAGTTTAACCACACTGCCCCCTTCAGGACAGAGAAGGTTACTGCAAATCAACCAAGATGAAAAAGCAGATATTTCAAAGATTTTCTTGCAGTATCACATCTGTCCTTCTGAAGTAGGTTTGCATACTTTTGAAACACAGGTGAACAACACTGTAAGATTAAACTAAAGGTGTTTCAGTGATATTGGTTATAGAATGTGTATGAAGATGAAATAAGGAGAAGCGGAGATGAAAATAAAAGCAGAAGGAATGTTAAGACAAGTGGGCAGAAGATTGAGTAAAATTAGAAATAAGTCTGTCTGAAGTGGTGTCTGACTGGATACCGCAAGGACTTTGTGAAACACAGTGCAAACATCATGATTGATTGCACACAGTCCTGCAAATGTAATAAAGCAACACAAGTTTCAAAAATTTCCAGTAACACTCAGAACAAAACAAACATTTATGAGTTATATGTATAAATTTTTCCGAGATTGCAAGTATTAAGCTTGATACTGAATCCTGATAGTGTATAAGGATATATAAAACATGTTACCTCGGTTCTGTCCAGATTATATAGTCTCTATTTCATATAAAAAAGAAAGAAAAAGTTTGGTAAACAGGAGTGAAGTCCTCCTGCTTTCTTCACCAAGATACCTCCTTTTCCTTGGCAATGAAATTGCAATTGCCACTACACTCTGCAGTTAAAAGATAAAAAAGAAAAAGTCCTTGTGTAACTAAAATAAATCTTTTCTCTCATGTAAAATTAAGAAGCACACTGATAAACGTTATTGCATCTCTGCTGGAATATGAACCCTGACACAGCTTCAAGTTTCCTCTCTTGGTTTCCTTGAGGTTCCGTTGTTTTGGTTTTTTTCCTCCTCCATCAATCATGCTTTATTTTCTAACCGTCTGATCCTTATTTCATTGTGCAGAGGTGGCATGCAGCAGCCACATGCGTCCAGTGGGTGGTCAAATTGTAATGACTGTTCAAACAAACCATAGAACATTAAAAATTGACAGGGTTTTTTTTTTCGTTTCTTTGTTTTTGTTTGGGGGGTTTATTTGGGAGGGGGGGGGTAGCTATGCTGGTGGCACGGCAGTGTCAGTCTTTTGTTTGCTCTGTCACTTTGTTATGGGAAATGTCTCTGTTGGAGGACGATAGAGACAAAGCTTTATACTGATATTTATGGTTCCCAGGACACTAAAGTCAATGGATTTTTGTGATTCTTATATACTTTGAGTCATATAATGACTAAAATACAAATAAACTTGGCATCAAAATAAGGTGTACAAAAACTGTATATTAAAGATGGAGTTTGGGATCTGAAAAGTAAAGCCAATAATGAAGCAACTAAAACCTACATTAATTTTAATTATGAGGCAATTATGAGAAAATTATGCTACTGTAAACTTTTCCCTATTTGGTTTATAATCTCATTAGCTAGGCTTGGTTAACAAGATGCTCATTTTGTAAATTAGGGCCATCCATATATTTTCTAAGTTAGATCCATCTCATGACATCAAAAACCCATGGTGTCATGGCCAAAATGTTCAAGATGGGGCTTCATAATTGTTTTATGTCAATCTGAAGATGGCATTTAAGGATTTTAATAAGTCTGAAGCAGAGTTACCACTTTCCACCAAGCAAGGTAGACAAACTTTAAACAATGTCCAAAGTTTGCAGTGAGACCTGAGCTAAGACGGGGATTTCACAGGACTTCATCAACGTCATTAATTGTTGCAACAAAGGCCGCTCGCTGACAATGAGGAGGAGTGGAAGTGAAAAAGAACAAGAAAAGAAAGAAGAGGAAGAGGAGGATACAAAAGCAAGATAGTGATAAATGTATATATGATAAAAATTAAATGTGCTAAATGCTAAACTAAACTAAATGCTGCTATCATTAACTAT
Source organism: Pelvicachromis taeniatus (assembly GCA_015108175.1). Classification (NCBI taxonomy): domain Eukaryota; kingdom Metazoa; phylum Chordata; class Actinopteri; order Cichliformes; family Cichlidae; genus Pelvicachromis; species Pelvicachromis taeniatus. The sequence goes on along the minus strand of VURO01000682.1, from coordinate 41,842 downwards.
GGAGGGGAGACACTTGAAACTTACTTGTAAGCATAATTTTTTTCTTCTGTTTACCTTTTAACACTTGTTAGCTTTGCTAGCAGAGCAGCCTAGTGCTACCAACTCTGCTGGCTGTGATGTCACCAATTTAAGTATGTGTGGGTGTGAATCGGAGTCAGGACACTGGCAGTCATAGGCTAAAGAATGTAGAAGCTAGTAGTTATAGTTTTAACATGTCATAAGCCATCAACTTGGTCTTGGGCATTGTTACTATTATTCATAATATTCATGATCTTTGCCATCTCTAAAAAAAAAGGTTCATTTCTGTTATTTGTTGTTGATGTTGTGTATTTATAACCCTGTGAATTTTTTCCTTACAACCTTGAATTTGCACAGGTCTCAAGCACTGAATGTATAGATATTGCACTGGGAAAAAATGACATTTTTGCATAGACATTATTGTTACCCTCAGGATGGATTGCAATTAATTTCCAATCAGTCAGTCAGTCAATAGCATCAGCATTTTCAGCTATTTAAAATATGATCTGGTTGAAATACATCATATTTTGTGGTGAGCTGCTTATCGATTCTATTGAACTGGACGTACAAATATGCAGTTTACAGCAATAACCACAGATCTTAAATTATCATCCAAATTACACATATCTAGCACAATCAAATTGGCTTCTGGCAAACATATGGACTGTAAGTTCTGCACGCGTATACCCATTCAGCATGAGGTCAGTAGGCAACCATGTGGAACACTACAACCTTTGTCCCGGCTTGCTCCATCCATACTTGGGCTTGTTTTTGAAGCCTCGGTTTGAACCCTCTGCTATCAGCCACCTGGGAAGTGAGTGACAGCTTTTATATGCTATAACATATGTAACTGATATGAGTCAATGTGACTCATCCAGAAATTACACACGATTTTCCACAAATTAGTTTCAGAGACGTCCCTCCGAGTCAAAAACAACTTTAATTTGCCTTTGTTCCAAATACCCTCCTGACTTAAATGCAAGTCTATTTCCATCATCTTTGGACGGGTCCAGCTAATTTTGCGAAAGTCACATTTGACAGAGCCAAACATATTCACAGAAATGCAGCAAAGCTGTCACAAATATTGTTTTCGTGGACGATTTCACAGCCATTTACTAGTCTATCATGTTGTCAACCAGTCTTGTTGTCGCAGGCCTGAGTGGTCTGATCCCTGAGTGACAACATGTTCTGGTCACATGAAATGTACCGAAGCAGAAAAAAAGGTCTCTTTTTCCGCCAGTTAACATTCATCAGCGTGTTGTTTCCAAGAAAAACCTCACATCAGTCAAGCTCAGAACAGCAGCTTGTTGCCATTGCTGGAGCCATCTTTGCTAACAGCTGTGCTTTGTAAGTGCAGCACCTCATCACTGACTGTGAGCTGCAGTTTCACCTTTTCTTGTATTTGTTTCTTTCACGTGTAGTTGTGTAACTGGGGTTGGGGGGGGGGGGGGTGAGAAAAGCCTGTGTGAGTCTTTTGAGGCTTTCAGAATGGAAATGATTATATGTACATATGTAAGATTTCCATTTTTGTTCATATCAGCTTGGACAGTAACGCACCATTGGGCTCTCAACAAATCTGTAAGTCATGAAGCAATTGGGGAATAATACTGGAACCCCAGTGCAAAATGAGACACTCGTTGTGATTAAAATCATCTTAAGCTTTAATTTCTATTTCAAAAAATCATGAAAACACAATAAATTGTGTCTTAACTGACTT
>VURO01000682.1:18522-40087 GCA_015108175.1 Pelvicachromis taeniatus | reverse complement strand
AGTGACATAAAGTGTGTGTTTGAAAACCAAACGAGTTTTTGCTACAGCAATAGCGAGGGGGGGGGGGCATAGATTTAAAAAAGAGCTGAGGGGGTTTCCTAAGTCAAAGATGGTTGGGAACCAATGGTTTAGATGACAGTATAATAATGGTCATACGGCTGTGACCTCCCAAATGGATTCAGAGGTTATCCATGATTCACTCCGATAATGAGCCTCATCACTTAGGCTGTCACAGTCTCTCCTTTAAGGCCCCAGGCTAATATCTGCAGCCAGCAAAGCATGAAGGAGCAACATGAGCAGCAATCCCATGCAGCACTGGCCACTGTGATACATTACTGTAAGCGAATGAATAATTAGATACTTATTTTGCATAACACTGAAGCCTGCTGCACTGCGTGTGACTAGAGTACGCGAAGAACTGATATGAACTCATGTAAACACATTTTCCCTGAAGTGCATATTGCTGGCATTCAAAGGCTTTTTTTCTTAAGCTACAGCAACGCTTGACGCCAAGGGAAATCAGGCCTTGGATTTACAGTTCTTCAGCATGTCAAGTACTTTAAGAAAATGACATTAGGTTATGGTTGCTTCCTCAGAAATGTATGTTATTTGAATGTGTTAATATAAATAAAATGCTCCTGACTTTAGGACGTACACAAACATGACTGCAAGGCTTTCAATGGCTTTAGCGGGAGAGCTGTCTCCTTTTCGCTGGGAATCTTTACCTGTACAGCATGCATTGCAGATGGCTCTTTGGCGCTTTTCCTGAGTTCTTTCAGTGTTATTTAGAGGCAATCAAGACAGACTGCAACCTATCCAGTTAGGTGAGATCTGCAGGGACACAGTCTGCGGTACAACGCGTCAGAGCCAGCACAACTGAAAAGCAGGGGCTCCTGCTGGAGGCCACACTGACGACCCCAAGGACTGTAGGAAGGAAACAAGTGGTTGAGTTCCGGCACAACGCTGGCACAACTTAATCCAAGCCTGCGAATTTAAAAAAAGGTCATTAGTTTTATTTGTATATACAGTAGTCTACCTATTTATACTATAAAGCGTTCTAATTTATTGCACTGTATTCATTTAATGGTATCTTTGTGGTCTTGTTTCTTTTTATGGGGAATCCTGGATGTTGTACATCCAGGATGTACAACATGATTTTTAGCTGCTAAAAAGGTTACACAGCATTAACATTCAGATCTTGTTACCACCAAGAAATCTCAAACATTATATTATTCATGTTTTGTCCTTGGTCTGTTTCCAGATGTGCATGTTTCAGTGTTTGCTAATTTCTCACCCGGTAAACGCAGCAGGGGTGTTGAGGTGGTGAAACAGAGCCGGCTCACACATAAGGGAGGACCGTCGACACACGCTCACACAGGAATGACCCAGTGGACCTAGGTGAACCCTCAGAGCACTTTTTGGTGGCCAAGTAGGGACAGATTTACTGCAGAAGTTCTTGGGTGATTTATGATAACAAAGAGAAGGAAAAAAACTGACAAGGATTAGAGTTTGAACCAAGCAAGAACTGAAAATGTTCTCCTATATCTAATGCTCATAAGGGAGCAAAGGCCTGGGAAACAATCCTGGCTGTCAATTTAAATCTGAATTTATGTATTATATAAATAGATAGGGTCTTCTTCTTGTTCTTCTTTTTTGATAATATTCTGTTTGATGGATCCCCAACTGGAGAAATCCTGTGATCAGAAGTTTCCACACACTCATCATTGGCATGAATGTCATGGTATTGCTCTATTGGAATATCCAATAGGACCCAACAGTAAAGTTTAAGAATTTGGAGGTAGTCCTCCTTCTTCCTTATTCCATCCACTTTATGCAATGTTGCTGCACCACTGCCAGCAAAATAACCCGAGAGCGTGACGATGCCACCACCATGCTGGTACAGTGTTGTTAGGTTTGAAAGGCTCAGCTTTACTCCTGCAAACATACCTCTTGTCACTGTGGTTAAATAGCTCAATCTTTGTCTCATATGATCATATAACTTTTCTCCAGGAGACATCTGGCTTGTCCACATGGATAGCTGCAAATTTTAGTCAACCTTGAATATATCAATTTTGGAGCAAGGTGTTCTCAGTCCACTGTGATGTAAAAATCACTTTACAATGATGCTGGTGTTCCAGGAGTTTCAAGTTCAGGGCAGGCTTGAGCCTTCCTGTTTCCTGTGTTGTTTCTGAACATCCTAACCCATTTTCCCTTTTCAGGACCTTTGCAAAGTGGTGACACATCTGAATAACTTGTGCTTACATACAACTGTCTGAATTATGATCTTGGAATCTGCAGTTGTTTAGAAATGACTCCAACTTGTGTAAATCCACAGTTCTCCTTTGTAGCTCTTCACTGAGTTCCTTGGACTTTCCCAGTGTTCTGAGGTCAGTCAAACAAATTCTTTTTATGCCAGCAAAGAGAAGGGGTTGAAGGCTATCACAATCACTAATGAGATGCTAATAGAGTTTGGCCTGGTCAAGTTATAAGACCCTGTAGAACCTTAAACTTATTAAAAGATTGAAGTGAGTGTCTTTATACACCTGAGACTGTAAGTCTCATTTTAAACCTGTGAGGTTGGAGAAAATCCAAAAGAATTACTAACTTGTGCACCCAATTTGTCATTTGTAAAGTCATTAAAGATGCATGCTGTACAATCATTCCACTCTGGAAAAGAGTTTAAAAAAATAATAATTAAAAGCCACAAATTATCACGACGTTCATCATGATAAGTGGATGTAAAATTCTGACCACAAAAATTCCAACAAAAGCACTGAGGCATCAACTGATAGGTTTATACAGGTATTCACTCTTTTTTTAGACGTCCACACATTTCAGAACATACTTCATAAATCTGATTTATGACTGAGATTTGCTGGGGTACCACCTAATAATAATAATATTAAATATCTTTTTACATCTTTGTACCTGGTGAGTGATGTAACCAAGGACCCGCTTCAGCATTCCCACACAAGTGAACTCCTGAGGAGTGAAGGACTTCACCTGCAAGATCACACATAAACACATTTCTTTAGTGCTACCTTAAATGTAAGTTGGGGAAATAATATATGTGTGCATGTTTGTACTGAGCATACAGTTTAACTGTGATTTAGTATGTTTAATGGAAACTACCTCACTTCTTAGAATCGCTTTGACGGCCTCGCGTATGTCAGTCTTGTTGGTCACATCCACGGTCCATACGTAGGGTTTACCAATGAATTCCTCAGCATAAGGATGCTGGGAGGAGATCTACGATCAAAAGTTATGATCTTTTATTATATCTTTAATAAAATATTGCTGGTATTTGGAATTCAACAATGAAATAACAATTTAGATGCTATACAATATTTATTTTCAAGTTTTTTCCCTATGATTTTAGAGCTGCCTACCTGTCTTGTGGTGGGCTTGCCCTTGTAGAAGTCATTGTTGGCTGATGAGTGTGGCGGGTCAAATCTCGGCTGAATAAAGACACAGCCCATTCCTATTGCCTCAATAGGAGCTGGACCCTCATAGGGGAAGCCAAGACCTACAAACATCTGCAAGGGAAGATTTATAATATTGCAGGTTATTTAACTTCGATGTGTCCAAAATTATTCTCTGGTTTTGTAGTGTTACACTGCAATAGGCTCTAATTTGACCTTAGCTTTACTGAGAAGTTGTTGAAAGTGTTCCTGGGTCAGCAGTCCATGGTTTCTGATGAAGCTGGGCAGGTGCAAGGTATGTCCGGGAGGCTGATAGACTGTGGCGTGAGTCTCCAGTTCTTCACTGATCACTTTCACATACTCATATTTACCCTGGAAATTGCACACAGAAAATAAAACCAACACCAAAAAAAACAAAACAGTTAGAGCACTGAGTACATGGAATTCAAGCGTGTTCAAAACCAAAATATACACGATATAAATATTTTCTTCTGTCCTGTGGTGCTATTGATCCATCTGGTGTAAGCGTCCCAGTTTTGGTGATACCGGCTGTAGAAATGTTTGTCTTCACATCAGCATAACGGTATAAACATCGCCGGTCTTGTGGTTCTCCAAAAAAAGTTCCAAGAAATGCTTTTTAAAAACAGAAATAATGATCAAGTTTCTCAAATAAAACCACAAACTTTCTGTGAGCAACAGAACCACTTTCTACCAAAGTGAACCCACCAACCTGGCATGGCTGTGCGGACAAAAGCATGTACTGGTATTTATACAGTATGGTATTTAACTGTTGTGCTCTCAATGAGAATTCACACCACATAAGCCACATTAAACCATTTACATGGAATTACTTCTACTCCTTCAAGTGAGCTCAACCTAATAGTTGCATCGAGGGCAATTAGGGGTTCAATGTTTCCGAGTCTTGCTCAACAATACTTGGACATGTAGACCGGAAGAGGCCCTGTCAGCTATCTACCACTGATGAGACACTTAACAAAGGTTTATTAGTTGCATGTTTTCATTGGCTGGCAGGCATAGTTTGGGATAAAGGCAACAGCTTCACAAGAATTGCCATGGCATTTCAGATTTACTTATTTTTTAACTTTGAAGACAACAATTCATGTGGCTAGTACCATTAGTAATGCCATTATTAGCAGTTCCATCTAGAACCATTGCACTCGAGAGAAGGCAGACATTTTTATACCCAATATCTCCAGTGCAAGTTCACACCAAAACATGAATCCTTGACTAAGTAGTACTCCAGGTTTGACTGTTAACAAGCCTTTTTGATTTTTAGGTGACGTACAAATTAAGATCTGGTCGATATGGTGGCCGTGAGATTTTAAATGCAACTTTAACTAAACTGCAACTTAACGCCAAAGTGTTTTTTTTCTACTGCCATTGTGTTTTATTCAAGCTTAGTTGTATTGTGTGTTTTTTTAATTGTTGGTGTTTTCCTAAGTTGCAGTGCATTTAACCTCTCATGGCCATTATAAGTAGGTGACTTCTTGGCATAATTTTTTGTGAATGTTTGTTTTCTGACATATATGTGCTTTTTTTCAGTAATCATACCTGCCACATGTAGTCCTGTTTTCCATAGACCACCGCTATCCTGTCTTTCTTGTAGCTCGCTGGTTCGAGCTCGTTCCCCTTTCTAACCGTCCCTTCACTCACAAAGCCCAGGAAGGAATTATCAGGAGTGTGAGCTGGAGAGAACAGAGCAAAGAGGACTTAAAGGACATCCAAAAATAATTACTCAAGGGTTTAGAGAGACGTTCAACTACGTTCAGAGAGAAAAAGGTAAAGCAGCAAGTCAGTCCAGTAAGTTTTTGGTAGAAATGCTGACAGACGCGAGCAGAAACTTCTCCCTAACTCGGTGATTATTTGAACTAAACTGTGATCAAAGACAGTGAACACTTATGAGCCTATCTACTCTGAAGATGACAAAAAGAATAAGCTGATTGAGAGAAATGTGAAGGCTACCATTACTGAGGACGCCTATTAGGACTACAGTTGAATAACAGTTTATATTAAAATTCTGCAAGAGAGGAAAAACATGCTGTGCTGCATAAATCATCCGCTCAAGGAAATGAGAACTCCACATATATAAGAGGGTTAGGTGTTTGGATAGGCAGCTGCCACCCTGCTGCCCTCTGACACACTGAGGTAGGTGTGAGAGATGAGTATTTACTTTAAAAGGAATGTGCCAGAAAAGGTGTGTTTTCAAACATCGATTTGTAACCTTTGAATGTGTGTGTGTGCTGTCCTCTTGTCTCAAGATACTTGTTTAAAAGACCTTTGCCAAATCTCCCCTCATTCACCCAGCACAGAATTTCCTGCTGGCTCCTTTTCAGCTCCACTTGTCTCCAGCGTCTGTCTGGGTTCACCGCTTCACACACACCTATCAGATATAGTAGTGATACGCAATGAAACACTGCTATGGTCATGCAGCATGTGGGGGTTTGGAGAAAAACTGGGAGTGAATGAAGCGTCCTTTGGTTTCTTCTGCATGTTTACAGTTCTTGTTTCCTGTAATCCCTCAGTCAACTGTCTTCCTCTGGACTTTTGCAAAACAGAAGCATAAATGCTTAAACATTCTCAAGCTTCATTCTTTTCTTTCTTCCTACCGTGTCTTTCTTCTGTTTTGTTTTCTTTCTGTCTTTTGGTCCTTCTCACATCCTCAACTAACACCCCCCTCCTCCTTCAGCAGGACAAATAAACAGTGTTCCAAGCTGAGGGATGAAGAGTGGCTCTCGGCCCAGTGCTTCCAGCTTGTCTCCATCTCCCGGCAGAGTGGGAAAGATGACAAGGAGAGGTGTTGGAATGAACGCTCCGTCTGGGCATGAAGTTTATTTAACCTTAGCTATTAATCCTCTCATTGTAAGGACGCTTAGAGGGTCGCATCGGAGACATATATTCAGAGTGCATTTTTAAGATAATTGCAAGACATAGGTATAAATCAACACGCATACAAAATGACTTACGAAACATGGTCATGTACTGCAGAGGATGGAGATCCCAGCTGCCCCACAGCGTTTTATATCCATGGCTACGTGCATAGCTCGCGAAGTTAAAGGCCGGTTCAGTGCCGAATGAGTCCAAGATTCTGAAGCGACACCTAGAAAGAGTTTTTGAATCATTTGTCATTTATTGATATACTTATCACTATATGTTTTGGCACATAAAGTTGTAATCATCATGTGACATACTTATATCTTGAATCTCACATGGCCCTGAATGTGTCAGATAAATATCAGGGCCAATAAAAACCAGACAAAACAACATGTAAATGTTTAATTCCTCTTTGACTGAAGGATCTCACAGTTTTCCTACTTCACACTGAAACAATAATCCACTAATGCAAGCTGTATAAAGGTGGCATACGAGTTTAACTTTATGGAAAACAGACGTTTTTTTTTAAAATTATTTTTATTATCGCTGGCGGCTTTTTTATAAATAACAATAATGGTAGTTTCTAAATCATTTATCACTACATCAAAGGTCTTCATGAAATGTACTTCCAATATGATCCAGAAAATTGTTCATGTACTGGTAATGCTTGAAAGCCAGTCCCATGGCTCTTTGGAGGTGAGCGAGACCGTGATAGTCGCTGTAAATGAGGTCAAAGGTGAGGGGCCTTTGGATTGGACAGCTGCCTCTGCCTGGAGCAGCACCTATCAAGCTGAATTAATCACAACAAACACAAGTCAGGTTCTAGAAAGGACACCAATAATATTGTTTCCCTCTTTCATCACTACAGTGTAAAGTAATCACAGACTAGCTGGACTGATAAACACAAGGTTGTGTAAAACATGTTTAAATTGGCTTTAAGGTCTGTGATTACATCATATATCAGTGATGCAAGAGGTATAAATGCTATTCAGCCCAATTATCTAATGAAATTATGTCCAAATAAATAGAATTAGTAGAAATAAGTGGAAGTAGTAACCTGTGAAGTTGGTGCTGTGAGGTGCTGAAGATCAGGTTGTGGCCAAGGATTGTTAGGCAGGCGCTGAGGTCTGCCCACTGAACCAGTTCTCCTAAAGGACCACCTTTTTCCACCATTGCTTCAAAATGCTGGCCAACACTTCCAGACAGAGCACCAGGATAAAGCAGCACCTAAAGTATATGAAGTATTTTATAGACTATATAAAGTGAAATACCTCAATAAACTGTAATCACTAATACGTATACACATACCCTCATCTGTGTGGAGACTGTCTTATTGCTGCTCTCTTTCATTCTCAGACCAGCCTGTATCCACTGTTCAGACATTTTTTCCACTCTGGAGCGGATAAACTTAATTGCTGGGCTGCTGTTGTCGCTGATTGCCTCATACAGTGGAAGTAGAGATTTACGTATCTCAGTCTGTAGATGATTATAACATGAAAGCAGTGAAAATGTCATCATTCCACATCAACAGACACAGGCGCATCAAGAAGCTACCTTCTTTGTATGAGCGTGAGGTTTCTGATGCCATGACAGACTAGAGTGGTTTCTTCCATCGCGAGGGGGACAGAAGTCCTCTGTCTGGCTGAGGTAAGTCAGTATGGAGCAAGTGGTACCATCCACTCCATAAAAAGCATAACAGGGGTCTGACTGCCACTGGGCCTGCAGGAACTGCCACAGAGAAACATGTTATGTTATTAAACATGTTATTTCCCTGGTCAAAACTGGTCGTTGTACAACTGAAAAAACGGAACCATAGACAGACACATTTAATTCAATTCAAATCAGTTCAATTGAACTAAATCCAATTTTATTTATGTAGTGTCAAATCACACCAGCAGTCACCTCAAGGCACTTTATATTATAAGGTAAAGACTATAATAATAGAGGGAAAACCCCAACAACGACTTCCTATAAGCAGGTACTTGGCAACAGTGGGAAGAAAAAAATTCCTTTTAACAGGAAGAAACCTCTGGCAGATCCAGATCGATGGTAAGGGAGGAGCAGCCATCTACCATGAGTGGTTGGGGAAGAGTGAAAACGATAAGACAAAAGATACACTGAAAAAGAGCTGGAGAATAATTAACTAATGTTGATAATTAAATGCAAAATGGTGTAAAATGTGTAGAAAAAGCTGGTGTCATCTGCATAACAATAAAAATATATGGTATACCTTCTAAAGGAAGAATGTACTGTATAATGTAAATAGAACTGGTCCCAGCACAGAACCCTGTGGAACTCCGAATAGAAAATAGAGCTTTAGTCACACTCTCTCACAAAGAGAGGAGAGAGAGAGAGAGAGAAGTATAGATCAGGTCACTGCAATAAAGGATCTGAATGCATATGTCAATCAAGTGCTAATTTGATTAGCACTTGATTGTGTATAGACGGCCACGCAGCATCTTTTTCCATTTACAAGGACTAGTATTACCTGGTTTTTACACTTGAGCATGTGTCTCATGTGTTACATAATGAAATTAACATGTTGGTCAGTTGCAAATATTGCATCATAGAGCCATGGATGGGACTGATACAACAACAAATCTATAAGCTCAGCACGATAAGAAATGGAAATCTTGTCTCTCAACCAGGAATAGATATTGACAAAAGCAATTAAAGGTTGAAATATTTGCTAGGCTAGGATGTCTTCATAGTAAAAAAATAAATAAACATTAAGCATAACCATTTCAATACACCAATATAATTTGCCGTCCCAAAAATGTACACTTTCTCACCTCCACCTTCTCTGCACATACTGGATATGCAGGATCCACTGGCACTTCACACTTTTCGTTGGGCCCTGTGGGGTAACATATTAACCGTCAAACTTTTTTTCCCCTTTTTATGGCACTTTTGAATGCACCATTATTCTTTAATTCCTGCAATAGTAACAAAACGTATACTGTAGAGTCACCTCAACTCGGCTAATGAAGAACAGCAGACAATAACTTTGATATACAACCTCTTGACTGAAATGTGCACAGTGAGTAGCAGCCATCAGCACGATGTATAGTGCTGCCATGCCTGTATGAGGCATTAGACTAGCGCTCTCAGAGACCCTTTCCCATAAACCCCCCACCATCTCTAGCCAATGTCAATCAACTGGAATGAATGCACTCACACACACCTGACACACCTGCCTCCTACCAAACATTCCCATTTACCATGTTGGCCCTTGCCAAAGTACACAGTCCTTAACTGTGTAAAACAACCTAGTAAAAAGGGAAAGAGAGAAGAAAACTTGTAGGCAGAGCCAAAGCATGAGCACCTAAAAACAGTGATATGCTATACGAGCACAGCAGAAAGAAAAAAAAAGCCCTTCTGCAAAAACAGGAGTATGGGCAGACAAGTTGGTGAAAGGACTCCTGGGTAATTCAAACATATTTTATGAGTGTGAGGTAATGTAGGAGGGAGAGGGCAAGGGGCGAATAGGCTGGTATTGAGGGGAAGTGTGTGTGCCTCTGAATATGCGGGTGGCACATGTGGACATGCATGTGTATGCATGTCCACATGTGCCACTATAGTGCCATATAGTGGCCACATGTACCACTGTATGAATTCCACATACTTTCATTCCCAGCACTCACATACCCATGCAACAGTTTGCGTGCTAACCAGCACTGCGTAACCCAACTCTCACCTGACACCTCACAGGAGGGTCGTAATGCAAACTTTTTTCTTTCCCCATGCCCAGTGGATTGGCGCTGGCTCCGTGGGACTTGTTAAACCTCTATTCAAGGACTTCATCCCCCATAACCACCTGCACACACAATGACCTCTAGCCCCGCCATTCACACCTTCTATTATCACAGCTTGTTAATTTCACTGTGTGGTTAACCTTTTCTAAGGCTGTGAACCATACATTTGGCTCAGAGGATCACTCTACCGATACAGGCGTCCACAGAGAGGTTAGTAACGAGCCAATTATTGGGATCTTTTTTGGGGGGGTGTAGCCAAAGCACATTTTAATTTTAAAAAGAATCATTCTTATTGGATCTTGAACAATGGACTGCTTTTAATAAAGGGAATTGTAAAATTAAGTTAAACTAGGAAATATTTATATCTTAATATGCCCGACCTCTCAGTGCGAACCAGTCAACCAAATTTAATCTCCTCAAATTTAGTTTTGGAAAAGTTGGGGTTAGGGTTAGTAATTTGATTACATGTCATTTTGTTTCATATGTAAAATGTTAAATTTAATGGAATCTCATCAAATTAAATTTGCTTGATTGCTATACATTCAGTTTATACGGAACATATTTTTAATAATGAATTATTTGAAACAAAAATAGACCTTTGATTTTTAATATTTCAGTTGCTACACCTGTGGTATAAATTTATGACACAGGTTTACTTTGCATACATAGAGTTTCTTCCAAAAGTTTTTTTTTTCCGCAGATCTTATCTTGATTGCCACAACTCCCTCCTTTTGATTCTTGCAGAGGCTACGAGCTGGAAGTCCTTTTTAGCTGCTTAGAGGGACTTTTGGTTAGAACAAGGTTTAGAGTCCGCAAATTTGGTCATTGCAGCTTTGAAGCTGTAACGAGCAGAAAATTCCTAATCACAATTTTTGATGTGTTTACATTTGAAGAAAGATTTATATTTAATCTCTGTTTGTTATTGTACGGATTGTATTCCCTTTTATTTTTACTTAATTACCACTAAAGCAAATATTATTTGCTCAGGGGTGCCCAAACCGTTGCATGCAAGTTTGCAATTTCCACCCACAGGAAATAACAAATCCAAACTGAAGAATGAAATACAAAACTGTGTCCTGAAGTCAAGAAAAAAGTGAGCACATATGGTAAGTCTATTCCTGTCTCATCGTTTTAGTTTCCTTCACAAAAAAGACAATTAAGGTTGATAATTGTAAACATAATGTGAACCATGTTAAGTCAGTTAAGAAATATTGGAAGTGATAAAAGCCCGGACTTCACCTGTGTGTGATTTATGGTTATCAAGCCGTGTTGGAGCTGCAGCCTGATGGTGCTGTTGGTGGTGACGGTTGAGCTGATCAAGCCTCTGCGATACTCTTTTCAGCTCTCTTTCTACTAAGCGAGCCAAACCTTGGTGATCCTGTCTGAAGCTGGAAAAAAGCAGAAACCCACGTGTAACCACAAAAATGCACCATAAGTCATTTCTATATTTAAAAATACTGAGATCCATAAATCAATACCTCTGCAGCAGCAAAGTGAAATCATTTCTGGTCAGCTTGGAGCCATCTTTCTCTCTGCTCAGCCTCTGTACCTGAGTATTCAAAGTCTCCAAGCGAAGAGCCAGGTTACGAAAGCTAAGCCCACGCTGACCTGTAATTTAAAGTATATGCATAGAGTATGTCACATGTTGTATTGTAATGTATAGGTGGTATTATTAAGTTTAAAATGAATACTATTAGTCTATTAAAGGTATGCTCCAAAGCATAAAAATGCACTCTTGCACAACACAGAGGACTTTGTCTAGAGTCTCTATGGACGTTTATTGGAATAAACTTGTTTGCTCAATCCTTGTCCCATAAACCCCAAAAACAGTGTGGTACATTGAGGATGTCTTGACAAAATACAAATTCTATTCACAAAGAGCGTTTTTAAATAGTTTTGCTGGCAGTGGACATCAAATATTGAGTGCTACACTGGCTTTAACCTGTGATGCCCAGAAAAAAATCATTTAATCTTTGTTTGCTCAGCTGATTGTCAACATGTTATTACTGGCCTGCCAAGGCTTCTTTGGGTGCAGAGGCAATGTGAGAGAAGACATGGGACCCTGCAATAACTTACGAGTTAACTACATGACTGTAATAGTCCAAAGCTTGTAAAGATGTCCCTACGCAGCTAGTAAAATTATGTGTTTCTGTATGTGTACATGTATGCAACATTTACTTTGAAGTCACAGGTGTGGAAAATAGAAAACGTTTCAAATCAAATTCAGTCCTGAAAAAGAATTTGCCTAATTTCTGTTTTCTTTTTCTTTTCTCATATATTTGACACAGTTACATGCTACAAATCCTCAAACAAGTTCTTATAATTGACAACGATAACCTGATTAAATACAAAATGCAGTTTTTAATGATGATTTCATTTATTATGGGAAAAAGTTATCCAAACCTACCTGCTCGTATATGAAAAAGTAGTTGGCAGTTAAACCTAATAATTGGTTGTGTCAACCTTGGCAGCAAGAAGTACATTCAAGCCTTTGTGATAACAGATAAACAGTCCTTTACATCACTGTAAAAGAATTTTGGCCTATTCTTTTGTGCAGAATTTTTTTAATTTAGCTACTGTGGAGGGTTTTTATGCCTATTGACGTCATACTAAAGCATCTTACTTGGGGTTAAGTACAGAGGGCTTAAATCTGGAACTCTCCACCATTTCCTCAGAACTGAAGAAGCTTCTCGGATGAGAGGTGATACATCTTCAAGCAACTTAAAGATGTCCAGATGTTTTTCTTTCCAAGCTCCTTAGAGTACAATGACCTGGATGACTGAGAACTTTCACAGACAGGTTAAGTACAGAGTTGACTGGGCCTCCCTATTAGCCAATCAGAGGTCCACTTGCTGGTGTGATAATTGTCCTGCTGCTTAACCCAAGTGCCATTGAGCTTAAGGTCACAAACTGATCGCTAGACGTCGTCTTTCAGGATTTCCTGGTAAATAGCAGAATTTACGGTTCCATCAATTATGACAAATTATCCTGAAGCAGCAAAACAGCCCCAAACCTTCACACTACTTCCACCGTGTAGTTGTCATTTTTGCCCAGTCTTTTTCTTATTGTTGAATCATGAACTCTGACATTAACTGAGTCAAGTGAGGCCTTCAGTCAAGGGGATTTAGGGCCACGTGAAAAAAAATACCACTTTGGGCCTCACCACTTTAATATTGCAAACCATAAAGCCCAAAAAATATAACAGTGTGCAGACATGGATCAATATTCTACAACAGAGTATTGGGGCTGTCATGACAGGTGAGATTAAAACAGATTGAAGTTTGAATGTTTGAAATATGATGAATGAGAAATGCAGGGAATGTAAACACGGCACACAACCCAGAGCTTGTCTAAGGTCTGTAGTGCAAACATTAAGAGAAAGTTTGATTTTAACATGTATGATTTAATAAAATAAATTATATTGAGTATATTGTGATTGACAAACACATAGTTTTGAAGAGAGAAAGTATTCATTAAAGAGAGGTCATGTTGAGATAGATGCTAATGTGAAACTAAGCTGAAGTAAAGTATTGACAAGTCTTGGTAAAACATTGAAATGGTACAACAAGTACAGAAAAGAAGAAAATGTAATGAAGTGATTTTAATGTTTTAAATCATGTTGAAGTAAGATCATGGAGTGAGAGAGAGAGAGGGAATGATTAAGGTGGACATTGGGTGATTAAATGTCAAAAACGGTGACTGGGTGTCACAGTGGGTGTGAGGTCAGATGTCATCTCAAAAGACGTGACATGCAGAGCGAAAGGGAGAAGAAAGGATGACCGAGTATAAAAGCTTTGTGCATCAGAGATAAGGGGTTCTTCCCTTTGTCAGAAGGTTAGATCTAAGAGTTCACACTTGGAAATTCCAGCAGAAATGCCAGAGGGATGAAACACTGGGTAGGAGGCTCACTGGACTTAATTCCTTGTTTCCAAAATAAATCCCCAAAAAACAAAACTAATGCAAGAAAACAAACACATTTATAACCAAACATCTACGCTTTTATAGGCCCCCTGTCAGTCATGGGCCCTTACAATCATCACTTTTCTCCCCTGCATGCTGTTTTTTAGATGGTTTTCTGGGTTCTTTTGTGACCTCCTGGATGAGTCGTCAGTGCACTGTTGGAGTAATTTTGGTAGGCTGGCCACTCCTGGGAAGATTTACCGCTATTCCGTTTTCTCCATTTGTAGATAACGGCTCTGCCGTCGTTCACAAAGCCTTAGAAATGGCTTTGTAAGCTCTTGCAGACTGATGGATGTCTTTGTCTCTCTGCTCGTTCTTTAAATCGTGTCATGATGTGTTGATTTTCAAGATATTTTAGCCTGCTTCACTTTGTCAGACAGGTTCTGTTTCAGTGGTTTCTTGAATCAGCAGGTCTGGCAGTAATCAGGTCTTGGTGTGGAAAGTGAAACCTGAACTCAGCTTTCCAAAACAATGTGGTTAATGACCGTTGTTTCATGATACAATAAGAGAGGCAATTACTTTTTCACAAAGGGCAGGTGGGTTAGGATAGCTTTCAAAACCTTCAAAAACTGCATTTTGTATTTACTCGGGTTATCTTTGTCTAATATGAAATGTGTTTGATGATCAGAAAACTGTAAGTGTGACAAATGTGCAAAAAAAATAAGTAATCATGAATTTCCACAACACTGTGTCAGTGCAATCAGATATCTTTTTAAGATTTAATATACCAAATAACTTTGCAAAACTTCACATTTTCCACAGAGATGAACGTTTGGTGATAAATTGGAGCTGGATTAATTGTGTGCGCTTACCAACAGCTATTCCCATGTGGTATTTTTTCCAGGACAACTACTGCTGGGTGGCTCTTTGTACACAACTTCTGGTGGGTCTGACAGAGCACAAAGCAATTGTGGCTGTGTGTGTCAGTGACTTAAATGCAGGAGTGGGTTATACTGTCTGCTAAAAACAATTTTCCTACAATTTGAGACGAAAAGCATCGCAATGTTTAGACAAGTATCATCTTTTGTGGTGGCATTTTGAAACCGATTCACTGGTAGGCACATTGTTCAAGTCTTTCACAAAAGAGCTGGCTCTGTCTTATGTTAAGCGTATATATTTGGTTACTAATCCTCACAAGACGGCTATTTTTATTCACTGTAGAAACATATTATGTATAAATGTATTCCTACGTGTGGGATTACCACACTTCATATAAGTCAAGTGTAGTGAATTAAGAAACCTTCCCAAACAACCTTGTCTACACCACCGTAAATGCCTTCCTTTAGAGAAACAGTTTAGCCAGACAAATGATTTTGGGATTGGCCACAAAGCCACAACTGTCAGACGCCTGGGAGGACCCACCGCGAACTGTGTACAAATGTTCATGTAACACTGGCAAAACAGTCAGGTCAGATCTTAATCCCTGCACACAAAGAGCTTCTTTCATAATCACAGTTGCCCAAAACTATTGTAATGTGGGTGCACGCTAATGTATTACCATTTTTGCTTTTTTAGCAAAGTTTTAATAGGAAACTAAATCCACTCGTAAACTAAACTGTGTGTTTGTGTGTATGAGTTACCCAGATCCTCGGGCGAGCTCCCTGCGGGATCATCTCTGGTCATCTCCAGTGGCACCCACAGGCTCTGTAACAGCATGGTGACCACAGACAGGCACAGACACAGCACCAGGCAACCACTAGAGGGCACAATACACAGAGAAATACTCACTACAATCAGTGGTCACCAAGCCTTTTTTGGTGTAATTTACCGCCACAGCCCAGCCAAATACACTCAGGTATCCTATAGCAGCATGTATCCTTAGTTGAATTTGGATGTTATTCAGTGTTGTGGTTTATGTTAACACACCGTAGAAGCCATTATAGGCTTTGTCCTACCTGAGAGTGGGTTTACTTTGACTCCAACTCTTCCACTGTAGCTGTAGCTCAGGTGGTAGAGCAGATCAGCTACTGATTGGCAGGTTGGTGGTTCGATCCCTGGCTCCCCTAGTCTGCATGCCAAATATCCTTGGGCAAGATACTACCCTCAAGTTGCTCTCAGATGCATCCATCAGCATGTGTATGAATGATTAGATAGCACTAAAATGTCTAGAGAAAAGTGCTTGTGTGAATGAGGCAAATTGTATAGAGCGCTATATAAGAATCAGTCCATTTACCATTACTAGCTTTTAACTATAAGCTAAAACCATTTTCACTTCATTGCTAGTTTTACCTATTAGCTACTCATTTTTTTTAATTATTTAAGTAGTTTTTAATGACTTTAATATCCTGTTTCTTTTAGGTTAAGACTTACATGTTATATTTGTTAGCAGTTGTTGTTGTTTGGTGATTTGTCTACCTTTGGCAGACAGTTTAAGCTAACTTTAAGCGAACTATTTCAGTACTATCCCATAGCCTACATTTTTAAACTGACCGAGAATATAATCGAATACAATACAGTGTCAAAGTCAGGAGCTATGCCTCATTTTTTTATACTTTGCTTGGATAAAGGGACATAGGTGGTGCAGTTTACATGGAAATACAGTATATCAGGCAAATGCATCATCATTTGGCATGACCACATTTATTCTTCACACAGTCTGAACTCTCTCAGGCATCTTTCATGTCATTTTATTAAGTAGTTTTCAGGAATCGTTATGCAGATTTTTTCTATTTAGATGCTGGCACCTTTTGTTCTGTTCTCTCTTAAGATGATCCCACACTGGGCTCTGGGGAGGGCAGTCCATGATTGATAGAGATTCGTTGGGTTTTTCTATCTCGATATACTTTTACTGCATTGACACTGTGTATGGGACTACTGCCATGCTGAAAAATTAAGCTGTTGATAATTAGACTTTTTCCAGACGGTATCACATCAAATCTGATGGAACTTTTGTGTGTTCATTATTGCATGTATTTTGACAAGATACGCCACTCGCTGCAATGCAGCCCCAAACCATGACAGAGCCTCCACTGTGTTTTACAGACACTCACTGTCGTACCTGTCCCTTGACTGCCTCTGTATATACTGACAACAATTTGAACCAAAGATTTCATGACTTGTATTCGTCACTTCATAAGATCTGCTTCCACTGATTTTCAGTCTGTTTTTTGTGGAGTTTGGCGTACCTCAGAGTGAAGGACACAACGCGCCTGATAACGAGATGCGCCATGTTTATGGGATGTCCTTGTGAATCACTTTGTTGGTACAAAAATAATGAAAAAATCAAACAACAACAAAAATGAGTGAAAAAGCAGCCAATTTTCAAAGAAAGCTTTGAAAGTGCTTCAGAAACCTGAAGAATCAGGTTTGCTTCAAGACCACTACAAAAAATGGCAACAACAAAAAAAGTTTTGCTCCTTGAAAGCAAAATATAAAGAAATGAGAGGTAGTTCAAGACTTTTGCATAGTCTTGAACTACCTCTCACATACATACTACTACTAATATATAGATAGATTTTGTTATCAAATTATAATTCACATCTTTTCAGATGTCACTTTTTTTTCATTAATTTTCACCATGCCCAACCTGTTAAATGTCCTTTTACCTTTTTTAATTTGATTTTAGTAGTAACCTTAATGCGATTAAAAAACACAGACAGACTTTGCCTTTCACTAAATTCATTTAGAGAATGTGGAGAGCTAAATTGTTCCATGACTTCAAGCGAGTGGACCCTGGCGTGTAACAACAAGTATCTGAAGATTTAATTGGGGCTCAGAGAGCCATCCTTCTCTCTCACTTTCATCAGGCCAGTAAAAGTATTCACCCTAACCCGAAAACATACTACATAGCCAGGCTCAATAACTTTGAGAGCTCTCGTAGTGCCTATAAAGCTCCAGATTCAGATCCAGATCAAATTATTTTCCACTCAGTTGCATTTCATCAAAATTGTCAGTCCACTCATCACAACTTTGAGCTGCACAGCTCAAAAGCCTCACAGGAGAAATCATGTTAAAACAAGTTACTGAGTAATGGTTGGCCTACTGCTGGTGATATCACATGCTGGGGAGATTCAGTTATGCACTAAAGCCAGCTAAATAATTAGCTGTCAAAATGAGAATGACAATTTCAGGCAGCCCAGATAAGAAAAGCAATATGTGACCTGTTTTTCTACTTTCTACTGCGAGTTATAACGAGACTGAGGCTTACCTACGAGGCCGCAGTGCGACGCGCATGGCCCTCTGTTTACAGGGTGTAGGATGTCACTGTCGAAGTAATAACATTAGAAATTCCAATAAATTTAACATGCACTACACTGCAAAAGTGGTACAGTCACATTTCTCATTATCTCATTTGGATTCAAGTGACAGAAAAACCATTGTACTCTTTCTTTTTAAAATTGCAAATTAATGGCCGCACTTTCCAGCTAAATTCCATCTACAAATTTTACAGGCATAAATAGATGTCAGAGTAATGCTGCTGCCTGCACGAAAGACCACCAGCTTGTTTGGCCAGCGGTCTTTTGGCATTTCGGTTCATTAGATTGATAGAAATGCTAAACACAAAAAACCAGCTGTCACCAGCCTGTTGTGCGTCAGTGTGAGACATACACAGAGATGTCTCAGCGGTTTACCTCACAAAAACAGTCAGCACACAGACAACCGCACACTCAGAAACATCCTCACCTCTGTAGGTCCTCGACCCAACCCAGTGGCAGCCATCAGTCCTGCTTTGAAAACACAAACTTTAAAAAGGAAATGAAGTTAGGGACAGGACGAAGCTTGCCTCCTTTTTTACTTCTTTCCGCTCTCTTTTCCCTCCGTCTCTGGCCCTGCCTTTTCTCTCTCTCCCAGGGCCTATGGGTAGGCATCCTGCAGTAGTCAAGGGAACCAGACTCCCCTTTAAAGAAGACAATACCCAGAGTGCTGCTTCGGCCTTTCAGAGGTACAATGGAGCCCACGCTACTGGGTGTCACTTTCTTTCAGGCTCACATTAAGTGCTAGTAGTGAATTAATACACAAGCTGGGAACTTCTTTAGGTAGCTCAGTGGGTGCAAAGCTTTGGTGCAAAATGAAATTTTACAGACACAAGATGGAAGGAACTTAGTGACAGTCACAATCATAATGATAGAACAAAGAAAATGCTCACTCGAAAGTGTGTAAGTAACAATGCAGGGAAAAGACTGTAAGTCTGACATGCTATGTTGGAACTATGTCAGATTTAGATAGAATGTCATGCTTTGTTTTGGTTTCCCTGGAGGTGTCACTTTGACTGTAAACGCTTGAATGGAAATGTGTGAGAAAAACAATACAAATTTATTTAAGGGTCGCAGATATTATATAAAAGCATGTTCCATCAAATCTGATTATGAATTACTTCTGAGATGGTCTTATAGTCCAAGCCCTGCGATGGAAAGTGAGAAAGTGAAAATTAAAAAGGCCTTCCTAAAGCACTCCAGTGCTAACTTGGGATTAAATGTTGTAAACTGGAAATCTCTAGAACGGGGGTCTCCAACTCGAGTCCTCGAGAGCTACTGTGCTGCAGCTTTTAGAGACATCCCTGCTTCAACACAGCTGAATCAAACGGTTGAATGACCTCTTCAGCATGCCATCAAGTTTGGCAAAGGCCTAGTAACAAGCCATTCATTT
Source organism: Pelvicachromis taeniatus (assembly GCA_015108175.1). NCBI lineage: Eukaryota > Metazoa > Chordata > Actinopteri > Cichliformes > Cichlidae > Pelvicachromis > Pelvicachromis taeniatus. The sequence continues at coordinate 20,472 of VURO01000682.1, read as the reverse complement.
GATTCACGTGTGTTGGACCAAGGATGTATCTAAAAGCTGCAGGACAGTAGCTGTCAGGGACAGGGACCCCTGCTCTAGAGCATTTTTTTTAATGACCTATATTTTCTTCATCCTATTTGGCAGAACAAGCTCTCATGTGTGTCACATGTAAGCTAACGCGATTCAGGGCAGCAAACATTCTAAGCTGGTTCCTTTAGGAGTAATTTAAGAATATATACTCTACTGTTTTTGTGAGCATGTAGGCTACCAGTACATGTGTGCTGTAAATACACTGCATCCGGCTTCTGAGAAAGCTCTTCCATTAAGACGCACCAAGTGACCAGCATGACTGGTCAGGAAATTCACAGAACCATAGTTGCCTTCCTAACTTGACCCTAACTCTGCTTCATTCTTTCTTGAGTGCCAGTGGCAGTAAGCAAAGTGGACGATGCTAATGTGGGCCCAGAGGACACATTTGCGATGCATTTTGGTACAACTAGGATGTCGCAGTACAGTTTTCCCCCAAACATATATCATTATCATCTCCTGGTAGAATGAAAAATAAAATATGAGGGCGTAGACACCTGCCACTTCGTATACCTGCTTTATTGTGTCAACATTCTTGCTGTTTGAACAGAGCTTTCCCCTTATTCTTCCCATTATAACACACAAAGAGCTTTTCTAAGAACTCGGAGCTGTTCTGTATTGCCTCCATATACAAGGCAGCGATGCAAGGACACGTCAAACTGGGCCCCTCTTCCTGCTCAGATCATAAGTACAGAGGGTAGCATGTCTGAAATTCTGTGTCCTCAGTAATATTTCTGGGTGACATGATGTTGGCCACAGTGTTACCCTAGAGCCACCTGGCTTCCAATGCAAACAAGTACAGCTGTCAGAGACTACATGGATATCACTCACATACTTGTCTGTACTAACTACTGAAAGAAAACAGTATCCACTGACTGATTGATTTTCTCTCAGGGACATTCCTGATTTGGCCTTGAAGGGTGACTTGTCCAAGGCCTGTCAAACCAATGGAAGGTCCCGTGTTGCAGCATGATTCGCTCACAGGGTCTATAGCCTCCAAACACTTTGCAGAAACAGACGACCAGAAATACGTGCAGATTGGCCAGCATTGGTCATGGTATACTGATATAGCTGAAGTGGCTTGGCCAAGCTCTAAAAGGTATTGCAAGTATCATAGTATGTTTTGCAAGAGAATGGGTCTTCATGGCTATCTGTGCCCTATGACGAGACTGTAGCTCAAAAGTTTTGACCTAGCATCCTTGCTGAAGAAGCCTTTACATTCTGAATGGTACAAACAAACTGAAACCCTAAATCAGTCAGGGGTGATTCAATCCCTTCAATTGCCTTATCTTCCCCTCAAGCTAGAACAAGAGGCTGAGTCTCCTCACGTGATGCCACAGGTCTTTGTGTGGTACATGAAGGAGCTTGGACAATCAGATCCCTAATGGCCATTTGGACGCCAATAAGTGGACCCTGTGATTTAATAGTCTCACCATGTGAAGCAAGGGTATTATTAAAGGGATTGGAGGGAAGGTGTAAAGAAGACCGGGTATTTGTGAGACAAGGTATTGGCCAAAGGGCTTGGATGATAACAGTTTTTCACTATGCATTGTACTTAAGTAAAAGCTCTAAATCTACTTAGGTAGCTTAATAGTACGCAAGTTCTATAGTAAAAATACATTCTTTAAAGTAGGGCTTTTCAGAAATTATATCATTGGATCACAATGAATTCATTATTATTATTGACAGTCAATAAAGCTGCACATTAATGTGCAGCTTTAATGTAGCTGCACAGCTTTAATGTGCAGCTACATTAAAGCTGCACATTAATGTAGCAGCTGGAGATTATTTAAGTCATTATATGAACCTTTATATCTGTGTCTCTAATACACAGATAATGTACTTATTATCTGCAAAATAATAAGTAAATAAAGCTTTTACATT
>VURO01000682.1:0-11134 GCA_015108175.1 Pelvicachromis taeniatus | reverse complement strand
AATATTTTTTTTATTATTTTTGTATGTTTATTTTTTTTGTTTGTTTTTTTTTTTTTTTTTTTTTTTTTTTTATTGTTTTTTTAGTTTTTTTTTTTTTTTTTTTTTAAATAAAGTAAGAAACTTTGAGGCTTTTACTAGTGCCTCACTCTGCTTAGAAAACAAAAGTGCATGACTGTTGCTGCGTTACGATCCACTGGATATGTATTAGTTTCAGTATTAGGTGTTTAATAAGACTGTTGCTGTGAATTAAATGCTTTTCCTTTTTTACAGATTCTACTCACATTGTGAGGGCCACGAACCCACTCTGCTCCTTATCAGGACCACAGATGGGGATGTAAGTAACACACATTGATAGCATCTTTATACCCTTATTTTATATTTTCCACTCATATGGATGTGAGTGATGTGCAAAAAGGAAAAATTAAGCAAAAAAAGAGTGACAGGGTGTCAAAAAAAAGATTGGGCAGGGTGCCAAGGAGGCGCATGTACATTTTTGTCACAATAAAGAGAAAGCAGGAATCTGTTTTCTTTAATTTTTCTCCATTTAGGGATGTAGGTCTATACTGAGATGCCATTAAAGTTTGAGTTTAATGCACAAGTAAAAACACTGGCACAAAAGTCTTTCACAGACTTTTAAGGCAATCTGCTATGTCTGTTGAAATTATTGAATTTTAACATATTTCTGCATTTCTATTTTCTGCACTTTTTCTTTCTATGTTTCTGTTTTGGTTTTTCTGTTTAAGGGTTTTTGCTTACTCTAAGTCATTCTTGTCCTCTGGCCCACCCTAATATATAACGTACATCATTGGTGTCACTATCACTTGTTTCCATCTTTGTCGGATATAGGAAGCATCAAAGGTAAAATCCTTCTTAGCACATGCAATAGGTGTGATCTACTCGTAGATCACTGTTACACTCATGTTATATTTTTGTCCTCGGTTCTGTGAACTGGGTTTAAAGTTCCTGATTATACAGGTGTCATATGATTGGATTATCCCGGCATTAGTGTTGGCATCTTACAGACACCACAGTCAGAGTCCTTCCACTTGCTTAACTTTTGTCACAACCACTGAAGGTGAATAAATCCAGAGATTAATTTCACTCATGCAGTTTTTACTTATTATTTTTAACAGGTATGTGGAGCCTTTCTGTCCACAGATTGGGATGAAAGGAAGAGAGGAGGCAACAAGCTGAGCTTCTTCGGCACAGGGGAGTGTTTTGTCTTCAGGGTAAGATTATTTTCTGTTATCTAGTAGCAACAAAAACTTTTTTTTTTTCTTAAAGACATCATTTGAACCATTTTATGGATAGGTTTTTTTTTTTTTGTTTGTTTTTTGCAGTGCTACTTTAAGACCAGCAGGGGGTACCATCTATCCTTTTTTTCTCAAATGTTACTGTTATCAGTATCACTGGATCCAGTTGGTGTATCATTTGGAGAAGTTTTCATACTAGGGCACAGTTCCCTTGTCATTGACATACTGTCCAGTGCAAAAACAGCAACTCTTCATGCTATTCTGGTGGCAGCAGCACCTCATTGCCTAGAAATAGAAATAAAGACTGGCTCTCTGTTCCCTTCTCTATTAATTATTTACTTGGCTAACTGTGTTAAAGCTCAGCTGTGTGCTGTCTGAGCCTAGACACCAGAAAACGCAGTCATCTCAAACACCAATACTTAAGCACACACATATCGGAAACTCCTGTAACCTGAATCCCTCAGTATCGTAGCAGGCTCATACCTGACACCACACCTGACACACACGAGAGACAGACCGCAGGACCAATGTCTATTGGATGGACAGTAGAGGTTTGAACAGGGCCTGGAGAAAATTATTTTCATGCAAGATAAAGTATGCTTTTTTTAAAAGCTGTGAAGGTGATGCTCCATTCTTCCTTCATATAGCTTCTAGTTCTGTAATTTGGGCCTATATCCACTTCTGTTTTGAGGTCTGTCCACAGTTTTTATGTAGAGACATTGTGAAGAGGAAACACTTCTGTTTGCTTCTTCAAGTAGCCTGTTTTTTATTTTAAGGTGTGTTGGAGAGAGAATTCTTTGTTTTTCAAAAACCTGAGAAGATGCCTGAGGAATGGAGAAGTGTACTAGTACAGATTTTCTAAAAACAAAGACAATGTGCAGAGCTGTAGTAACTACAGAAGGAAAAGGGTGATGAGCCATACCATGAAGCTATGGGAAAAGAGGTGACGATCAGTGCGTTGCACTACAGATTCATGATGAGTGAGCACTACAGATGCAGTGTTTGCTTCAAGTGTGTTAATGGAGAAGTACAGAGAAGGTCAGAAGGTCTTTGTGGAAATGGAGAATGATGGGGTGCCAAGAGAGCAACTGTGGTTACGCATTGAGAAGTCGGAAGTGGCAGAGAGGTAGGCGAGGATGGCTAGAGAGTGGTGAGGTGTGACAGATGGGTTCAAGGTGGGTGTGGTATTACACCAGGGAATGAGCCCCTTCTTGTTTTCAATAGTGATGAACAGGCTGACAGATGAGGCCAAGCCTTTCCATGCACTGATCTTTGTAGATGACACTGTGATCTGTAGTGATGGTAGGGAGCAGGTAGGAGAGAGTCTGGAGAGGTGTTTTGTTTTGGAGAGAAGAGGAACGAAAATCCACAGAAGCAAGACAGAATATAAGCGTGTGACTAAGAGGAACATGGGCGTAACAGAGAAGCTGGAAGGTGTAGTAATTCAAATGAAGGTACATGAGTTTAAATACTCTGGGTCAACCATCCAAAGCAACGGACCATACAGATGAGAGTGCAGGCAGGGTGGAGTGAGTTCATATTAAGCTTGTATAGTTTCTTTTCATGACTTAATTTACCTCTTTTGCTCCAAACATTTCTTTAGTCATTGTAGCCATAACATTTTGTTTTAACTTTGTCGGTCCACTGGATTAGTTGTTAATGTATGTGCCATGTTTAGATGTTCATTGGAAAGCTTCAGATTGTATATTCGTGAGGTCATAAGAGAGGTTTTGCTCTGATGAGCCATATTTGTGCATAGTAGCTTCATGACAATTTCTACTAAATTGTCATGAAGCTGCTCTACAGTAAAAAGCGAAGTTTCCTTGTTTGCAGTTTTTGTAGTTGAAAGGAATGGTAAAGTTAATGAGTGGAAATCCAAGAAAATCTTCTGAGAAAACTGCTCCAACTTCTTAATTACATCTCAAACTGAGGATCCCTTAGCCTGGGTGTCTCCTCTGGGGAAATGTCAGAGTGCCAGATGGCTGCTTTAGACGAGTCTCCTAATTGTTTATTCTGATGAGTCAGAATTTTTAAAGCAGCCATGACTCTAGCAAGTAAAAGTTATGTTAAAGCTCCAAACTTCTAGAGTCTCCCATCTTTTGTGTGTGTGGTGTGTTTTTTTTTTTTTTTTTTAATCCATGATGGAGCTCAAGAAACAAACAGTAAGTTGTAGTTGGCCTGCCAAAAGCAACAGTTGAGTTTGTTAAAGAGATAAGACAGTGCTGCCTTATCTCAGCAGTGGAAGATGAAGCTGTTGATCTAATCATTTGCTTGGTGAAGAAAACTCCAATTTTCATGCTTTCTGTCCACAGGAGATCGTTTATTTCATTTAATGTGTGGTTTTCTGGTGTGAAGTTGTTAATGAATACTGTGTAATTGTAGACATTCCCCTGTTTCTCTTGTTAGCTGAAGCCAGAGATGGAGCGTTACGAGTGGATAGTAATCCGTCACCCCGAGCTGGCTTCGTCCATCAAGACTCAGGGTCAAGAAGAAACGGCGACAACTGAAGACCAGATCACGGACAGCAATAGCTTACAGCAGCCAGAAAAAACCCCTGGAGAGCTGTCGCCATTTCTCTCTGCCCGCCACTTCAACCTGAACTCTAAGAATACTTCTATGTTCATGGCTGGAGCTGTTGACTCCATCATAGTGGGTGAGTGGACTTTGGACTGTCTTTTATCTGTATTTCCCATTTTAAAGCGTGTTTTTTTTTTTAAATAGTAACTTGTATTCTCCCATAATTAGGGAAATTGGTAAAGAATTTGCACCCTAATTCTAATGAGGTGCCATTGTAAGCACACCTGATTTGATCATGAATTGTCATCAAGTTGCCAAATTCTGAACACATTTTAATGATCGCTAAATCATTGTGATTTTACTTTCCACAATAATGAGTTAATGATATAAAACACACCTTTCAGTTTCTAATATATTTTGAAACTGTTCTTTTTAGAGACCTGGAATGTAAATGTGCCAGCTTTAATGTCTCTAAAGCACTTTGTTGTTTAAATAAGCTATAGGCTGTAAATCAAATGGATAGAAAACGGTGAACACAAAGATTTAGTTTCATGTTTATACTGCATGTCTGATGTAATTTATATATTGTATTATTTTTATTACATAATTCTTTATATTATTTGGGGGGGAAAATTGTATTTTACTTTTTATATATTTTTTTTAATATATTTTTTATTATTAAAAATAATATTTAACTCAGTTCAGTGGATTACGATCCTATTGAGCCAATACCGATACCAGACTTGCTATCTATACTCTCTATATACCGATCGATCCGTCCACCTCTATAAGGCAGCTCTACATGGCTGATGGAGGTTGTGCATAGAAAAGTTTTTTTTTTGTTTGTTTGTTTGTTTGTTTGCTTTGTAAAAGTGGTAGTAACAGTGGTCTAGTGATCAGTAATGCTAAAGACGTTTACAGTTGTATGTTGTACCCGAGCTCCTTCTGATATCCTTTGATTTTAAACAGGGTAGCACTTGATGGAAAGCTTTCATCAACAATCAGTCTCTCTAAACCCCAGAGATGGTTGTGTGCAGAAAACTCACAGTATGTCAGCAGTTTCTGAATTTCACACCAACCCAATGACCACATTGAGGCTCTTCCTTATTCTTCTTCTCAGTTTTAACTTTACAGAGTCATCATGACCATGGCTGCATGCCTACTTTCACTGATTTGCTGCTAAACTGATTAGACATTCGTGATAACGAGCAGTTGTACAGGTGTACCTAAGAACGCGGCCAATGAGTGTACATGCTTTTACACGCTCACAAGACTAAACGCTATATGTTCATGCAACAGTGTAAGTAATAAAGTATCTGCTTGGAAGAAGTGCTGGTCGTTGATAACTCATGCAAACTCTGTCATCTTCTGTCCAATCAGGAGGAGGTGACGGTAACGCTCTGTATATCGACTCTGAGCTGAACCATGGGCGCACTGGCAGTTGCACCACCTTTGACAACCCGCCCCTGTGTGCAGAGAACTTCCAGATTTCACTGCTAGAGGTGTGGGGCTTCCAGGACACCATGGCCTCATAATACTAAGCACATACGTTCAACACATACATAGATATTCATCCATGAACACTTCAACATGTGAAATCAAGTCAAGCCAACTGTTTTAGGTGGAAACCAGACATGCAAACAAAACCACATCCGTCCTGCAAATTCAACCCTGACTTACAATAGTTTTGTTTTTTTTGTTTAATTTATTAAAGCAGTTTGTCCATATAATGAAATTTGAACAATGTTTCTTTTTGTATGTATAGTTTTGTGCACTCGTTTTGTTGACATGGTAACAGAAATGTTCAGGATCAACCTGCTGAGCAGAAACATTGGATTTTCTGAATGTAAATTTAAGTCCTTTTTTGTTCTATAGTTTATCTGAATCTGCCAAACTCATTGTTAAGCTAACTCTGCAGTCCTTACTAAGTACTATCAGGTCATGAGGTTTACAACAGCATGTGTGAAGTCAAGTCTCCATGTTTGTGATTTATGATGAACAAAAAACCTAGATGTTAGAGAAGCTGTCATGTCCTTGCCACACTTCCTGATATATCGTGAATCGGTGGGACATCTGACAAATGAATTCCTGGTGTAAATGTTTATGAATATCTAGTGAATTTGTGTTGCCATTTTGCACCAGCTTTCTCTTTGAGTCTGTGATGATTGTTCCCCATTTGTGCAGTATATGAATATAAAGTTGTTTTTTTCTTCACAAGTACCTGAGAAGTCTTCTCCTCTACATCATGTCCCTCTTATTTCCGTCCTTTCCAGTATAAAGATTGTAACGAGAAGGTCCAAACAGTGTCCTGTTCCTACAGTGTTGTTGAGGGTCACGCCTCTGTGTGAGTGTGTGTGTGTGTGTGTGTGTGTAGATTTGAATATGTGCTTCAGTAAAGTGTCAATTGAGTAACTGCAAATGTGAAAATACAGCATTAAGCTTTCATCAGAGTCGTTGTTGTCATTGTTATTTTGTCTTGTTACTGAAGGCGTTTTCACCCACACACTGCAGCCCAAAACCTGCATGATAGCATCACGCAGGCTTTAAACATCCAGTTCCCTAAAACGGCTCTCTGTGAGAGTAATACTAATGAATTTACAGCGAATAAATGGGTGTACTGTGTAAGTAAAAGTATTTCTAGTAGTGAGAACGATTTTTGAAACGCGCCTTCTGCTGCAGTGAGCAAAAGTGAACTCGAGGCCGTCTCCCTGATTCTCCATCATTGTCCAAAGTTCACGTTTGAAGATTTGGCTTTCTAATCCTTTCAAATCTGTCACGTTTGTTCCTGCAGAGACTTGCATTTTCTCAGTTTGTCACAGAAGTGTGCCACATGCCTTTTATGGTCAGCTGACCACATGTTGTCTTGTGTTTGCTTTGTACTCCCAGCAGTTACTTTCAGTTAGCCTTTTCCCGAAGTGACTGCAAAGTTGTACAAGTGTATACTGAGAGCAATATCACATGCACCTCAAACACTCACAAGCTGTGACATTAAAACTGACACACTAATCAGCTGAAATTAAATTCTTACAAATTGCATACAAATGTGTAGCAAAGCTCCAGCTTTAAACTACTAAGAATGACAAATAAATTGCTCAGACGCACAACGTCTATTTTCGTTTGGCTGTCTTGTGCATGTCTCTCTTTTGTGGAAGCTGACACTGACGCTGCATGACTGGAAAATATTCAGCAGATATGAGTCAGATATAGTTATAAATATATCTCGGTAGTGAGCTGCGCTGCAGAACTCGATTCATAGAAAAACCCGCCACATTTCAATCAAACCCAACAGAGAAACCGAGCCTGTTATTTGAATCATGCATACCCAGCGACTCACAGCTGTGGAAACCGATACACCTGGTTATTTATCAGACATTTCATTTGACATGCCAGTGTGCAAGCAATCAATGTCAGTGCAGTCATATAGATTTAAAAAAAAAAAAGGGAAAAAAAAGCGTGAACTGATTTGCAGTGATTGCACCTCGCTGTAGTGTATCTGCAGAGATGCAGCAGCATAAATGGCGGAGTGGAGTAATTCCTTCATTTACAGTAAGTGGCTGTGCTCTCCATTCAGGAGTCACACTCTGCTAATCGCACATGCACGTCTATATTTAGCTGCTCCTTCGGATGCTGGTCTGGCGCATCTCCTTGAAAAACCACGCTTCTTAGCCTCGAGGAATAAGATGCTTAAGTGTTTAACCGTACACTGAGACGGGTCTTTTCCTTGACCGCCACCCCTGCCGCATGGCTTAATGGGAGGGGGGGTTAAGGCGCAGGCTGAGGAGGTCCCAACGAATACTGATCTGATTCAAAGACTGAATGTTGCAGGAGCTGGTACTGGGGTGATGATGATGATGATGATGATGATGATGATGATGATGATGATTTTTTGTTTCTTATGTAAATTTAAGTTGGGTATCTCAGTGTTATCCGTTATATAAAGGGCAACTCTTACATTATCTATGGCATATAACAAATGTGGAACTGAGGAGAGTCACTGAAAGACATAAGATCACACTGTGCACTAACGCTTTGGAGCAAACGTTTCATGGTGCCTTTCACGATGCCCTTGTGAGAACTTCTCACAGTTCCCTCTTTCCCTTCCTTAAAGGTAATTCCAGAGATGAGCCAACAAATTATAGTGTATGCTCTCCTTACAACACATTCATTACCATTTAGTCAATACAAACAGGAATCAAGGAAGTAGGTATGTAGACTATCGTACTACATGCTATTAAATAGGCTCTGAGTATGATCGCCATAATCCAGTCTCAGCTGAAATCCTCCACACCTCTCTCTCCCTCCCCTGGATCGATGAGTGTTCACTCAAACACCAGAGAAAGAGAAAACAGAAATTAAAGTCATCTCATTCATAGTGACCGTTTTTCTATCACCACACACACATACACACACACCATCACCTTCTCCAAATGTTCTGCTCTTGTTTTAAAACCCCGATTTACTAAGATGCTGGCCTGTTAAAGTCATCGAAAGGAAGGAGGCCTGTGGTCCTTGTGGAGATATGGTATCACGAGTCATGGGGCTATTACAGTGGCACTAGGGGAGGGGCTCTGCATGTAGTGCTGACTTGACTAGGCAATGCAGAGTGAGCAGGGTAAGAGGGATAGATGGGAGAAGAGGATGAGGAGGAGGCATGGGGGCTGCACAAGCTCTCTCTGAGTCACACATGCAGACATTCTTCATCTCTACCTCGGGGTCCGTGCTCTCATGACCCCTTCCTCTTTCTTAATCTCAGTGAAATGTGTATTCTCCCACTGTTATGTGGTACACTGCTGCATATCACACCTGACTGTAAACCACCTTCCACTGAATGGCCCTAGCCCGTGTGCAAGGTGTAGAAAAGAATAAAGACGTTATCTGTTGTTTTTATCCATCATTTCGTCCTCATTCTTCAGAAGGGTGAATTAAATGTAGATATCACAGGAAAAGCCTGCAGCGGAGCATACCAAAGTGAAGCACAATAGGGGTGACTTTCAAAAAAAAAGGTGAAAGAAAGAAAAAAAACGCCGTTTTTGTTCCGACTACGTCATTAAAACATTGCTTTAAACCCTTACATTTTCTTTCGTAAATAGTCTGTGTCGGACAGTAAATCATTATCCAACTTTTTATTTTTGACTGCGCCCCCTTCACACCCTGTCAGTGATAGGCTTTATCCGTACGGCCAGTCAGGTGATATTTTCCGCTTCGCCATTTTGTACTGCTGCGCCGGGTATTTATCGCAGGAGTCGTGACTGTTTCGTTTACACTGTTAGGTTAGGTGACCAGAAGGTTCCTTTCTAGTATAGTCGGTTCAGCGTTTCAAACCCGTGGCCTTCGATAGGTTTCGTGAAGTGCGCTTTTTGACTCACCAGATATAATTAATTTTGTATATTTAGTTTATTTTTTTTATTTTACCGTATTACGTGAGAAAGAATGGCTGGCGAAGGCCCCGAGTACTCCCCGTTCTTCGCAGTGATGGGTGCCTCTGCGGCGATGGTGTTCAGCGGTAATTATCAAAGGATTATATTTCATATATGAATTATTATTTAACCAATGGTGTTGTTTTCTTTTGCAGCTTAATCTTTTTGTGTGTGTTTGCATGTGTCCCAACGCGGCGGCCACATCCGTAGTGCTTCTTTCCGAGCTCGTTGTGTGAGAGCCGTCCGCTAGCCTGGCTACCGTGGCAAAGCTAATCCCGAGCAGTTTTTATTTCGACTAAAGCAGCCAGTGGTTTCGTATTACCTCCAATTTACTAGTTTTAAGTTTATTTATTTGTGACTGCAATTGTCACAGCCGGCCTTCCTGCTTCGGCGTGAGACTGCGAGGACTAGTCTAAGCTAGGTAGCTAGCTGATGACGACTACAAAAGTTAGCTTTGGCGTTAGCCTATGTCTTATCTGAAGCAAAACGACGAGATGGAAAGTGATGCGAAGAGATACGATCCTGCGAATACTCTGTTAAAGTACAGTATTATTATGAGGATGAGCTGTAATGTAGTTCACTCCTAATACAGCCTTTTGGTAGCTTGCTTTTAGGCATGTTGGGTTGATTGCCATCTTTCCTGTAAAATGCCACCCTACTGGATTAAGGCTACAATGGTGTTGAATAATAAGTTGTATAAGAAGGCATGTAATTCTAGAAAGTGAAACTCTTAAAGCTCGGGGTTTTCCGCTCTTTTTAAACTGTTTGAGTCTGTGGTGTGTTATTGAAATTACTCTTACAACTGAGCACTGGAAACCAGGATCAGCTGGTTAACTTCCTTATTGCTGTAAGGAATGACACAAGATCACATGATTATCACATGAGCCTTCTGACTTGGAAATGTGGTCTGGGTGCTGATCTTCTTACATGTGAACTCCATAATGTTAAAGTTAAAGCAGGGAATTGTTTAAGTATATCAAGTCATTGTTAAATCAGCCTCAGCAAGACTGGTTTTAGGGCTTTAAGATGGAAAGTGGGAAGTAATATAAATAGTGAACTTTGATACTGTTTTTTTTGTTTTGTTTTTAAATTACAGGTCACATTTGTTTTATAGACTATTTCCTAGTTTAATACTTCTCTTCCTTTAATTTGGCATAACAGCGGTAATGTTGTTTCACACTTCTAAATAATTTCACATTTACGAAGTTACTAATTGACCAGTTTACAGAGCTGTAACTCCAGGCCTGTGGAAGCTCTGTCATACTCTCCTTGTTGATGAGACCTCATTTCACCATTTTTTTTTTCCCCCCCCAAGCCATCATAGGATGGTTGAGGATCTGTGAAAATTTTTTTGGCATTTTCAGACCTTGTCATTTTGAGATTTCAAGAGCTGCAGCAATTCCTGTGAAATCTGTTAATTTAAGTGCATTCTTAAGGAATAATATTCAGCAGTTAATCATGCGTTGTATGTAATTGTCCCATGTTATAAATATTATTATTTTTAAGGCCATGGTAGCCTAAGGGGTTCTAGTTCGTGATGGTGAAAGAGTAACAAGTGGGACATTGCAGAGAAGAAAGAGAGCTCGTGCTAGGGCTGGGCAAAACGATTATTTTCCGAATCGATGAATCTAGTGATTAATTTTTCGATGCATCGATTAATCTAATGGTATATGTTACTGCTAAGCAGCTTAAATTAGTTTTGCATTTATGGAGGTTGGGTGTTTATCTCTGCCTATGATTGAGTGTATGTCTACGTGGGGGGTGTCTGGATGAATTAAAGGGTAAAAACCAGCGTTAGTAAAAAAGTTGAAAACTTACGGTAGTTTTATGATAGGCCATTTCCACCTTACAAAGCCGGCAAACGACTGAATCACTTCCTTTTCGGTTAAAATATCCCCATACTGTAGAACTGCGTGTTAGGGGGGCGTGGTTTAAGTCGACATGTTA
>VURO01000681.1:3403-16484 GCA_015108175.1 Pelvicachromis taeniatus | reverse complement strand
CCCACGGCAGGTTGTTTAGTTCGTACTACTGGTTCAAAATCACCCTCATCAGCCATTGCTCCTCCAGGTGGTGGACCTGGCTCAAATGTTTGTCCACCTTCTCTTTCTTCCATGTCAGCAAGGGGGCTTTTCCTTGTCCCACGGTTTCTTCCATGTCCGACACCTCTCATTTAGCGTGTTTTCTCCTTCATTCACAGGCGTAACCAAATCCCACTGCTGCCACCACTGTTACGCAGAGAGGTGTGGTGAGGGAAACATCAGACTTCACTCTATCTTAACTGAAGTTATTGCTTTATTGTCTCTTGCCAATATCATGCACATACTGACAGCACCTTCGCAAAACAAGGGAAAAAAACACAAAAATACTCCCCCAAGCCATTCCCTGCCCCCTTTAAATACGCTAAAGACCACGCCTCCTCAATTCAGACTGGCCTATAAAAGAGCTGCCGTTGGGGCCGGCCTCCTCTTTACTGGAAACAGAAGATGGCCGCCACAGAGGTAACCTGCAGAACATTTTGTGACATTAGTGCTTCCCAACAGAAACTACGAAACAGACACATTTAACCCACATTTCATCTGCCATTAACATTCTCATTTTTAATAATAATATACTAGACTATAATTTTATTCATACTTTCCTGTATCAGATGTATTCAAGGAACAGAAATTGTTAGGGTAGCTGGGTCGTTGACCCACTGTTTTGAGTGTTACATTATTGAACTTTGATTATGTCAGTATTTGGTCTTTTGGGTTCAGTGTAAGAGTTTTAGTCTTCTGGTTTCCGTTCTTTGGTCCATGGTTGCCGTCTCCCCTGTCAGCTGTATCCCTTTGTCAAGTCCGCGTCTCTGTTATATTTCCTGTTTTACTTTGAAAGTCTGTGTCTCATGTTTTGTATTATTAATCCTTAATTTCATGATGTGTCTTCACTAGTCTCTTGGTTTTGGTTCTCTCTCAAGTATTCCCAGCTCCTTAGTTTGTCCAAACTGTTATTTGAATTTCTGAAGTAAAGCTGGAGAATCATGGGTGTGTTTGTTCAAATATGGCAGGTACTTTGAAAGGTAATTTAAAAAAAATCAGCCCAAGACTGAAATATTATACCTTACCGATGTGTGCAGGACTTTACTGATACTATACTTGATTTTCTACACCTCGCTGTCAATTATAGACCCACATTCTGGTTTTATTCACTTACTACTTTGACAGGTTGCCACACAATAACCGCAAAAAGCTCCTTAACACATACATTTTGTTGGTCGTCATTTTGTTTTCAAAACTCATGCCAATATTTGATTATCAGTTAAAAAGGAAGCATAAATAATTCTTGAACAGGAAGGAAAACTTTTATTATTGATGCCACTGTTTGGTGAACTATTGTGTTTTTTAAATTACTTAATAATGCATGTACGTGACCGTTTCACACAGGATTAAGAAAATAGGAGATGACACACTGCAATGAGGTGTTCTGTGTGAACATTGCTCGAGTCTTATGATGTCCATGTAGCAATGCCGCATTAAAATGTATTTTTAATCACTTTGTAGCTTTGGTCTCTGCATGAAAAAGAAAGATCAGGCTGATAAGCAGCCGTTTCTGCAGAGCTCACGCATACCAAAGATATTACCTGGACCCAGGCACAAGATTAATGTGCATACAGGAATGCAAACACAAGAAGACTAAATTTTGCATATTCAGGTAAATACAGCACATGGTTATAAGGATATCTTTAACGTACAGCATTAAAGTACAGCATGAGTTAATGTGTGTTTGTATGCTTGTTTTCCTTGAGCCATCAAATCAAGTCATTATTTTCATTATCTTAATTCACAAACAGAAACCTATCAGGTGGCAAATACAATTATCCTACTTTAAAGGAGGTAATGTGTATGCTATTATGTGTTAACACATACAGATGCCAGTCCTGAGCTTCATGAGTACACACACAGCTCTGTGGGTGAATGGCTTTAGCTGGTCATTATTAATCCCAGTGCTATGGGGACATTTATAGTGAAAGCATATGCTAAGTGTTGTGATCTACACCCGATCACACCATGTAAACATGTGGTTTTACAGTGTGAGATGGTACACATACTTCATGTGCTTCATCTATTTCATAGCACTGTTGTTGTGCCATCCGGGCTGCTTCGAGATTAAACAGGGAGATTTGTCTTCTTTAGTGAAGTGCCTCTAATATTGTCCTCCCATCAATATAACAATGAAGAGATGAACAGAGAAATGGAGAGAGATGATAGTATACCTGATGCAATATTGAAGCAGTTGGCAAATGCTATTTTTTTTTTTATTGCTAGAAAATAATACTAAAGCTAGCATGGATCACAGAAACACACACACACTAGCAGTATTCACAGTTCTCACGTGGTATTCTATTGTGCGAGAACCACTATCCTGTATCTGTTTCTATAGTAATTGAACGGACTCCAGGCAGGGATAACACATTCTTTTTTTCAGAGGCAGATCAGACTTATGGGCTTATCTCGCATGCAAACTGCCCCAGGTCATGATAGACATGGTATCAGTTATCATGCCTAACCCATGTATGTCCTAGGATTGTCTGATTTAGAGATAAAATGCTCAGATGGGAACAGGATAGAAATTACAGGACTACCAAGCAGCGTAAAAATGGTCTAATCTACAAAGCTGCTGAAATTATGAACAATACGGTTGCACCTGTGTGGGTTATCTGGCTTCTCTGGTGCCTTGGAAGATAACAAGTGGAACATGTGGTGATAGTCGTATTAATATCCAGGTTTGGAGCTTGAGTCTCCGTGCAGTGTCTCTGGTTTTGCATATGATCATCAGATTGAAATTCCATTAACAAGCACTGATGTCACATAAAGAAGTAGGTGCAAATTTGTTGTTACAGACACAGATGTTATTTTCTTAGCAAATTTTAATTGAAGTGTATATATTGAGTGCGAATGGTTGTTTGTCTATGTGTGTTAGCCCTGCGACAGACTGGCGACCTGTCCAGGGTGTACCCCGCCTCTCGCCCCAAGACAGCTGGGATAGGCTCCAGCGCCCCCCGCGACCCTGAAAAGGAGAAGCGGCTGAGAATGGATGGATGGATGGATATTAAAAAAAAAAAAAAATCATATTTATAGATGTACAAAATGACGTAATGTTAGGTGTCTTTGAGCATTGCTGTTGCCATTACAGATAAAAATTAAGGAAAAGGATGTTCAAACTATTCTACTTTACTGCCTGTCTTTTTATTTCTGTTTTGTCTGTCCGATTTAATTTCACCTGCTGTTAAGCGTTGAGTGTATAGCCTACTGTTTAAGGCCCTCTTGTCCATACCCTGTGGTGGTTCTGAATTTCTTGCTAGTGTTTCTTTTTTGACTTTTTGTTTGGACTTGCTGGAGCCTGTAAATGACCATCACGTTGACTTTTCATGCTCCTTCTGTGCTTTGCTTTTGAGTGCTCTTCACAACATTGCTAGTATAGCTTGACTATAGAAAAATAAATGGCAGTTTTCATTTCTTGCATTTGTTCTTTTGTTTCACTCTAAGCACAATAATGAATTCTGTTACACAGGAAGCTTTCCTTGTCCTTAAGGTTAGCAAAAGCATTACATATTGCAAAGGGTGCTACTTCATGTGTAGCAACTACAATCAGATGCAGAGTCTAGAGGCTACATCTAAAACACACTCACTGGCAGGAACCATCAAATTTCCCTTCCAGGACAATAGGATTATTGAATTAAATGGAAACAAATTCAATTAATTAGCATTTTCCCCCCATCTGCAGCCACATTTTATGATGCCGAAATTGTTACATTACCCAGTTTCATCATTAGAGTCTGCAAGGACCTCAGAGATGATCGGCTTTGTTTTTATTTCTGTCTATGACATTTGCTTGTTATTGCGTGAGGGAAAGTTTCATCACATCCTGCGTATTCTGTGCCTATATGAAAACTGGGCCCTGTCCTCGAATGAACCATCTAAGAAGTTCCCTGTTATCAGTCATGCTTCTATAAACTTCCAGCAGAGAGACGGAACGGGGTGGAAAAAAAAGACACAAGAAATTCAGTAAATTCACAAGCGAGCCCAAAGCGCCATAGCTCGTGTGTCGCTGTCTTTGTGTGCAGCTCTGTGTATTCTCCTCTGTTGTCCCCCCCTCTCCACCTCTCCTTCTGTTTCCATCTCACCTTCTCTTACCCTCCCTTACCTCCTGTCTGGATCACTCAATCCCTCTCTTTCTACTACCTCCCCCCCCCCTCCATCGCTTTCTCTCTCTAGTGAATGCCTCTGTAATTCCTATTCTTATCTACTCGTCGGCGCGAGGATAAGAGCTTCTTTACTTATGTGCTCCTGCTCTCCACGGGAAAGTGGAGACAGAGAAAACATTTTAAAAAAACTAAAATTACATGCAGGGAAGCGGGGAGGAGGTGGAAGGGAGGGGAGGTGGAGGGGGCAGGGAAGAAACATCTTAAACTCGAGTTGCATGCAAAGCAGAGAACAGGGCTGATGGAGAGAAACAGATTAAAATTGACAAAAAAATATATATTTTAATTATTCTCTTCAAGTTGAACTAATCCTGTCTTGGGTGTTGTGGGGCTCTTGGCTCTGCTCCGAATCCCTTCCAGGATTCAGTGACAGAAAACAGGCCTTTTAAAGAAACTAGATGCTCATACAACTAGACACACACACTCGTACACTCAGGGGCTCATATATGCACAACATATCAGTGCACAAATAACTTCACTTCTGGCAGCATGCTCAAGTTACATGCACAGACACACAACCACAGTGGTGTATGAATTCAGCCTCGCCCTCCAGAGGCTGTCACACAGAGACTGCTCATTAAAAGATTTCATTAGGTTTCAATCAGGCCATAAGTAGGCCAGCTACACTATTAGAGAGTGAACATTTGACTGAAACATGACTGCAGGAGACATGATATAATCAATGAATCAGTGTGTGTGTGTGTGTGTGTGTGAGAGAGACATTATTACAGAATAATTTAACTGAAATATGTCTGGAGGAGAGCTCGAACAGAACAACATTAAACTGAATCACTGCTGAAGTGTTTTCTCTCCTCTGCTGAAAGTTTAATGTCGGGTTTGTCCTTGCTGACTTTTGTCAGCAGCTTCTTAGATAACATCCGGGCCATATCCAAAGAAGCACCAAAGCTGAAAGAAATGACAAAATAACCATAAGATACAAAAGTCAGCGTCCTCAGGCACCAGACAATGATTGCATATTGATGTGTAACGTGACTACAGGCAGATGAATAATACGTACAGGCCTCTCGCTCGCTCTGAGTTGTCAAATTGGGGGTAAGGAAACAAATGATTGATTCTGATCAAATTTGTTGAAAAGAGTAAGGTTGGATGTTCATCTGGGGAAAGATAGAACTTGTAAATAGAATTTTTCTTCCTCCACTTACATAACATCATTCCGCCGTCTTCACTGCCTTTGCATTCCCTAGACTAATTCTGCATGCGGCTATATTTCATATTTGACACTGTGGTTGTAAAACACCTCTATAAAACAAGACAGCTGCATCCATACCACGCCATAAAATATTACACATTTCCAAAGAAAGCAAAACGTAGACGTGGACCTCCGTACAAGGCTAGAAACATCATTTTGTCTCATATTAAAATGATCAATATTGAGGTCACAGTAGGAGCCCTGCAATCGATGAATGTTATCAGTTCTGAAATATTAACTGTTCTCCTTGTGGGCAAAGTCAAGACTGAAATTAGAAGATGTTAACCATCCAAGAAAACATTTTTACAACATTAATCTTTTTTTCTCCTTTTAGAAGAAAAAGCTTGATGTTCATTAATAAAACAGAAAATATAAAAATGCTGAAAAACTACAAAATAAACACAACTACTCTACATATTGTTACAAACTATCTTCTCTGACAACAACAATAATTTAAGTAAGAAAAACGGACAGTAGTCATACGCAACACACCAAACAAGTTTAGCTAGACATTAGAAATTTTACCAGCAGCCTTATTTGCTCCTCAAACCCGAGGGGGAATTTCTAGACTTGTAAAGTGCAAAAAGCAGCTGTTTTTCCACTGGTTTAAAGTGACCAAGCTTTTGTCTGATACCTTTAACAACTTGGTCTAAATATGGGCTCTAGAGGTGGGCGCATTGATCTTAATATCGATAGTATCGATACCAATGCTGGTATTAGAATTGGATCAATATTAGTTTAATAGGATTGATCCAAAATCTGTAAAGGACTAATGGGCTCTCATCCCAAAAAAACCTAACAAGAAACAACAGTGTGTCATCAATAAAGCTAATGTGGAGCCAATGAACAAACACAAACAAAATGAGCCCACTAAGCAATGGATGATATCAAGGTGGCTACATATATCTTTTATAAAAAGTCATCGGTTCCACTGTATAAAATGCTCTTGATGCATTTTGTTTGTAAATAAAACTCACTTCAGTGATAATGAGATATATTTAACATCATTATCATTTCAAAAACAACTTGATTAAAATAACGGCTATTAAAAATTGTGAGAGAATGGAGAAAAAAACAAGCAGAAATACTGATCTGTACGAAGGAAGTTTTTTTTTTTCTGCAGTTACAGAAGGTACTAAAACTGTTTGCTGGACCTTTGAACTTATAGCGGCCAAAGACGTGCTCGAAGATCTCTAGAACAAAGGCAAAGTGCTGCCAGAAAGCACATATTTTAATCTTCTGATTTAAAATGATCATCGAGTAAAATCCAAGAATACAGCTTTGCTTCAGTTCATTAAGATGTGCAGGCATTCTCACTCTCAACTCGTCGTATGCGCATCAGTATTTGATGCCCTGGGAATGAGCACTGTTCGAATAACCCAGAGGTATTGCTGAACTGCTATAGAAAACCTCAGCAGGGTGGCTTCAAAAGCTGTGCAGCAAGCTCCAGATACACTCGGTGAAAATACAGTCATTTCAAAACAGCTAAAAATGGAAACATTTGTGATCACACTCTGAGTCAGCTTTAATTGTAGATTTCCGAGACCTTCTGATTCATTTACTCCCACTCTGCCCCAGATTGCTTTCTTTTACATCTGATACACTCATTAAGAATTTTTTTCACATCAGATGTGGGCGATTTTGACTGGACAATAACTGCCTGGGGGTGGGAGGGCAGTATAGGTCAGATAAATCTTTCTAACCTCACAAGACCACACAAAATGGCACAATAACTCTGGTGAAATAAAAACTACAAACACTAGTTGAGTATAATATAAAGCGTACATAAACACAAGGCCAGAAAGGCTATTTGGAAGTGAAGCAGCAGCCACTGCGTATACGACAGGCTATATTTACTATCGCTACAGTTATTTGATTATACAAGGGCTGGAAGGCAGGATGCCAGATGAGCACTGTCCCAAACAAAGAAAAAAGACCACAATATTGCTCCAGTATCTGAGAACAACTCTTAAAAATGCCTCAAGGCATAATATTACCGCTGAATGAATTTCTGCTCAATCCCATCACCTAAAGAATAAATAAATACAGATAGAAAATAAACGTTAAACACAATATTCCACCAAATATCTTCTGCACCAAATGCCTGGAGGGCCTGAATATCAATGCCTGAGCTCTTTGCAGCTGTTTGGAGCATGTGGTGGCGAAGGGAGGAAGGAGCGCACACATATAGGGGCAAGTGCACATAAATAATCCACAGGGAGGGTGAGGAGGACCTCTGTGGTAATGCAAGGTGACAGTATTTGGAATGGGAAAACACAACTATGCTGGGTTATTGCTGAGGAGAGGAGAAGAAAAATAATAGCATAAGAGGAAGATGATAATCATAGGAATATAAAATGGTAAGGTGAAGGAGAGGAGAAGCAAGGGAAAGATGGGGGATAAGGGCAAAACGAGTGCGAGCGAATTGGAGGAGGAGAAAAGTAGGTAAGGACAGAATGAAGAAACATGGAGGAAGAAAAGAAAGGTGAGGTGCAGTGATGAGTGAGGGGCTGAAGAAAACAGGTAAAATAATGGGATGAGAAGGCAAAGAAGACTACATCTAAGACGAGAGATGAATAGCAAAAGAAGAGAAGAAGAAAGAGAGGACACGAAAGGGAACGAAGAGCTAAAGGAAAGTGACCAGAAGTGAGAACGAGATGGAAAGCATAAGAAAGATGAAAAGCAGTAAGAATTAATGAGAAGAGGGAAAAAAGGAAAAAAAAAAATCCCAAAACAAATCGTCAT
The DNA here is from genome assembly GCA_015108175.1 of Pelvicachromis taeniatus. Taxonomy (NCBI): domain Eukaryota; kingdom Metazoa; phylum Chordata; class Actinopteri; order Cichliformes; family Cichlidae; genus Pelvicachromis; species Pelvicachromis taeniatus. The sequence continues at coordinate 8,288 of VURO01000681.1, read as the reverse complement.
GGGAATTATCACCTGCCTGTTGCTATAGTAACCAGGAGTCACCTATTGTCTCTGCGTGTCACCCTGATGCAAATGATCGTGTGTGCGTGTCAATGTGTGCAGGTCTTTGCGTAGTAGAGTTTAATCAGGTGTTTAAGCTGTTTTTTTTTATCAGTGTGGAAAAGGACCTGTGTGTGTGTGTGTGTGTGTACGTTTGCAAGATGTGGATTAACAGTGCAATCAGTCAGACTTTATTGATGGATCAGTCAAGAAACAAATCAACAGACAGATTAGTACCAGACAATCTACAAACGCTTCAGTAGAAGCCTGTTAACACACACACACGCACACGCAAAGGCACAAGGACACACACACATATGTCGAGAATCCTGTGTTTGGTGGGATTTCACTGGCATTTTAAAGAACTGGAAATGGCTAAACATTTTAACCTGAAGTGACTGTTGTGTGTTGACGTGGCGCCCTTGAACTGCTCTCTCTCAAATCTGACGTGAAACATCAAGACAAACGTCAAACACCCTGCTAACACTTGTCACTCCGATGTCATCTGAGTATTCGGGAGATCTCTGATGTGATGGGAAAGCACACTGCAGGGACCAGCAGTCCTCTAAGGGATTATTCACACTGGCTCACTATTATCTGTGCCTCTGTGACGACGTGGATTCAGCTGCAACGTCTTCAAGCTACTGTGACCCATAGATGCCCAGAAATGTGGTGCTTGAGTGTAGTAAACAATACATTTTCCTTAAGTCTTTAGCCACTTCGACTACTTTATATTTTGCCAGGAAAGCTCAAAAATTATGGAGGAATTTATTGAAACATTTGCAAACATTACTGCAGCATGTGATTCTGTCCTATTCTTCTGCAGCTTTTACACAGTATCATTTAAATACCTGGTGTTTTATTGTGATGGGAAACCAGTAAGGAGAGACATAAACAATGATTACGTGTGGCCTGTATGAGTTATAATCCCCTGCTAGCTCCATGGTCAGCAATGCAGGCAGAAAATGATAAAGCCCAGTTACTCCTGATTTCTTGAAAGGTTTCAAGTAATATGAGAATAAGACTAAAACTATAACGGGATTGTGGTCCTACCATCTGAGCAAAGGTGAATGCTGATGTAAGATGCTGAACAGTAGCATGATGCAGTTACCAACCTGATATCATGACAAAGTGTGTAATAGACACGCCAGTCCACAGTGTTCATTTCACACGTTGCCTCTCCAAAACGTGAAATGTACACGCATGCAGAAACTGCAGTAACAGCAGAGAGAGAGATTTTATTTCAAGCCAACATGAAAATAATCATGGGAAAGAGTTTAATAACACATTAACATGTAAAGGCATATTAGCCACCAAGCTAAATCATTCCCTGGAATGTAATTCATACCGTCCTTCGTCACTGCAGACTGTGGCTTATAATATATTATCTCCCCCTGCAAAGCAAAGTGTGAAATGGACCTGGTGGAATGGCGTGTCTATTGCATCTTTTGCCGTGATACTGGGTTGCAGATGCCTTTTCACTCAAAGTCACATTTCTTCTACAACTTTTTAAGGATCTTATTGTCCCATAACTGATACAATTGAACAAAAAAATATAGTAGACCAAGCATAATTTAACAGGTGTCCATCTTTGTGGTCCTGCGCTGTCTTGTAATACTATTTTATGCCCTGTGACTCAAGAGTATGAGAATTTGGGTTTGGCAAAGCGCTGAACTGATCTTCAAAGAAATTTTAACAAAAGAGAGGGCATCACGTGGTCGCAAACTTTTTTTAAAAGTTCAAATTCTAAATGTCACCAGATTGACTGTAAATGCCAAAAAAGATATACAGCAAAGTGTACTGCTCCTCAGAATGCTTCATTTTGAGTGATGAGTCCTTCAAATGAATACAGTGGAGTATTTTCCTGGGAGGGACGATTGACATTTTGCATTTCACTCTGCTACAATTTGTCTCTGGCCATTATTCATGTATGGGAATAAAAAGTTTCTACACAGGCTTGGTTGCATTGGTTAGCATTCTGCAATGAAAACAAAAGGCGCTGATAGCCATATGCGATATGATTAATGAGACATTCAAATAATCATAAACCAGTATTCCCCTAAAGGGATACCTTGACATTTCAAGTTTATTTTGCTTTTTTTGAACATCACTCACTTGTTGCACTTGTGTACTCTCAACCTTTTTATTTATCCTGAACTGACCAGCCTTTCTGTTGTTATCCCCACATGATGCTGCTGATTTGTTCTTGGTAACATATTAAAATTCATAGGTTTAACCCTGAAAGGCAGTTCGCCCAGATGACATACCTGTGGAGGTATGAAGATGTCTAAGAAGATAAAGAACTTTTAGCCAGATAGTAAAGCACAATCTTGGAGAGTAGGAGAATGCCTGAGAAATTAGTACTGGTACTAATTTTCAGGAACAAGGGTAATGTGCAGAGCTGTAGTAAGTATAGATGAATAAAGTTAATGAGAAATGCCACGGAAATATGGGAAAGAGTTGTTGAAGCTACATTAAAGGTACAGTCAGTAAGTCAGACTCAAGATATGAAGGATCATACCTTTGTTTTATCAACAGAGACGGGGTCCCTGATGTTGTTGTAATTACTTATTCTCAGTAGATTAGATATGCAACCCTCCTATCTCTGGACAGCTGGTAAAAAAAAGAACACCACCTGTTTATAAGTTAATATTATGCCAGCTAATGTTAGGTTCAAGTGTCCTAAAAAAATCAAACTCTCCCTCTGGTAAACAGTTTAATTAGATTCTCACAACATTTGAGAGTTTATTCACTGAGTGTAAAGATCCAGCAGTGTCAGATCTACTTCCCAGTGGACAATAGCTAACTGATGCTAACGGCAGCTTACTGAGTGTAACAGTAGCTAACAGCAACTAAATTAGTCTAACAGCAACTAACTGGGTCTAACAGCTGCTAACTGAGTGTAACAGTGGCTAACAGAAGGTAAGAGTGGCAGTAGCTAACGGGCAATTAAATGAACCTAACCGCAACTAACTGAGGCTAACAACAGCAGTAGTTAACTGTACCTAAATGAGTCTAACAGCAACCGCAGCTAACAGTAGCTAAATGAAGGTAACCACAGCAAACAGCAGATAACAGCAGCAGAAACAGTAGTACTATCGACAGTTCAGCATGTCCTTAAAAACTCACCTCAGTATGTAAGCTTCTGACTCATTGACTTGGATCACTCTTCTGTCACGAAATTTTAAAGCCTCTTCTATAGTGAATAAAGGTGGATGCTTCTCAACTGGCATTAACAGCTGAGGTAACTGTCCGACTGGCCACTGGCGTTATGGGATAAAGTCTAAATTTGTTGTTTTTAATGTCTTGGCCGACTAAAACGTTCTTGTCCTATAGCAGCCATCATAGCTAGGATTGCACACTTGGTAAGTGGTAAGAAAACGGACCTCAGGTGACTGCAATCCTCACAATATCTAATAGTAAAATGTTTTAATCACTATTCAGGTATTCAGTGATTAGCAGTATGGCTTCATACAGAGAGAGAGCACTACAGATGTGGTTCCTGCTTTGAGAACATTGATGGAGAAGTACAGAGAATGTCAGAAGGAGCTGCTCTATGCCTTGAAAGATCTAGTGATAGCGTGTCACAGGATGGCAAGAGAGGAACTATTGTAGCGCATGAGGAATCAGGAGTGGCAGAGAAGAAGTATGTGAGGCTGGTACCCGACACGTATGAGGATAGCAAGACAGTGGTGAGCTGTGTAGTAGGGCTGACAGATGGGGTCAAGGTGGGTGGTGTTATTACATCAGGGATTGGTTCTGAACCCCATCCCCATTTCAGTGACTGAACAGGTTGACAGATGAAGTTAGGCAGTAGGCTCTGTGGACTATGATGTTTGTAGACAACATTGTGATCTGTAGTGAGTATATTGGAATTACTCATGTCTGGAATCAGCGGGACATGTTGATTAAATATGCATGTGTCACAAAGAAATGTTGTTGCCTACCTCTGTTGCTTCTTGACACACACACACACACACACACACACACACACACACACACATATTGAGGTTAACAAACTTAAGTCAGTGATATAAAAATTCAATTTTAATTGAGAGAATTCAGTTCTTGGAATTAATATAAACCGTAATTACAACTTTTTTATGCCACCTCACAGCTGTTCCATTCAGGGTTTAGCTTTGTTACATGAATACTTCCTAATTCAGATATCTACCCTTGATGGCTCAGTCCCATATTAGACTGTAGGTTTTATATTAAAGCAGGTTTAATTAGCACCGTGTCAAAGCCCACTCCTGTGTCAAAACTTTTGACTTGTAGTACGGTATTTCCGTATTCATGCATCATTTTTTTCCCCCTTTGTTTTGCAGATGTATTTATTTGATATGTGTAATCTTCTTATAGTGTTTATCAAGCTTATTTATCAGTGTAATAGACTTAACGGATTTGCATTCCACATGCAGCACCCTGGTGTTTGTGAATGTTTTTGTTGCTGTAAACTGAATAATTTCTCTGGCTGTTTGTTTTTGTGTCGTAGGCACAAAAAGCTGCTTCAAGCAAATCGCTTCTAGTGGGACAGTTTGTACTCTGCAAACTTACAGCCTCTGAGATAGGAACACAGACATTAATTAATTTGTTCAGCATTTATTTATGATGAAAATATTAACAAGGATTACCCCAAATAACTTAATTACCAGCCCTGTTATGAGACTTTATACAGTGTAATAAATTGAAGCTTTAGTTGATATCTGCTGACATGTAGGATTAATTAATCTTATTTAAAGTCAACTCTTGTGAGGAAGGTGCAGAAAGTCTGTGTAGCGCTGCACAAAGTGCTTATCTTCCTTTTCTGCCTCCTGCTGCAGCTTCTGCAAAACTCTTATTCCTT
>VURO01000680.1:28578-67031 GCA_015108175.1 Pelvicachromis taeniatus | reverse complement strand
TACAGTTTACCTGGTGGATGCATGGCTGGCTAGCGTACGTAGTCATCCCATCATGTGCAGTAAACAAAATAAGGACAGCCTATCCAGAACCAAGTGGCATATATACAGGATTTCAAGATGCAGCTGCTGATCATGTAGAGGTAGATGAGGCGTGGAGAGATTTTAATGACATATAGTTTACATTCTTACTGTCTCGTTCTACTACTTAGCTGATACGACAACTTATATACGTCATCGTCCCAGAATGCATTGTGTGCGCAAAAACGTGGCAGATCCCACGGAACCAAAACCGTTTTAAAAAACAAAGTTTTAATAAATAATGAAAACATTGTAGTTATTTTGAAGTATGTTTTTATGTAGTGGAGATCATTTGTAACATATTTAAAGTAACTTTTCATAATAGTCGGGGTTCCCTTTAAAATTCAGTTACATGTAACTTTGCAAAGGTCTTGCTCTCTCTCTCTTATTTTTTTGTAAATACTCAACCTGAATTACAAAAAGCAAGTTTCATTGTCAAGAAATCGGCTAAGTAGGTTAAAACATTTTGATCCATGAATATTCATAAAGACTTTAACATTCCACACGCACAATGTACATTTCCAGATTGTTTTTTTTATAATTCACATACTGTATATAATGTCCTCTTTTTGCACAGTTCAGGAGCGTTTCAGGACACATTTCATTTCACTGCGTGTTGTACTCGTATAACTACGCATGTGCCAAATAAAGAATCTTGATGTATTTCCTCACGCAGGTCTAATATTTGCATAAGATCCCAATTATTGGCTAACGCTAATTAGCTTGTTCAGTACTTGTAACTCAAAGCAGCTGTACCCCTAATAATGTATAACTTTCGCAGCCGTGTGGAGTTATGAGAGAAAGGACCCACGAGCAGGCACTGATTTTACTGAGAGGGAGCTTTTATTTACAGTTGGTGACGTTCAAACAAAACAGGAAACGGCTGGTATGGAGCGAACAGAACCTAAACTGGGAAAACTAAAACCTAACACCAACCTGACACTAAAAACAAGAAACTAGAATACCTGGAAGCGCGAGGAGACAGAGAGCAGGAATAACATGGGGCACGACAGGCAGACGGACTGACAAAGAGCAACAGATAACACACACTAAATATACACCGAGGGAAATGAGGAAACTGCACACAGGCAGGGAACACAGCTGACACTAATAAGAAGAGAGGAGACTGGGAGGAAGCAAAGCAAAATACATGACATAAGACACAGACCTTCAAAGTAAAATAGGAAATACATCGAATAAATTCAAGACACGTAAGCTTAATACAGAGGCCGGGGAGACATAGACCTGAAACGTGGGACAGGAAGGCACAGAGTAAACACAACACGGAACATGGGGGAAGCCTAAGAACTAGAACTCAGGATATGTTACAGAACCTGGGAGCTAGAAATACTGGGAAAGAAACCAAAACACTAACAGTGATAACCATGAATAACAAATAATCAAGAAACACAAATTAAACAGATACAAAACACTGGGCCACAGATCCAGGACCATGACAACTTTAACCTTTAAGGCCAAAGCCAATTGTTGTACCAGGCTCAGCAGGTTTATTTCTGCAGTGGTCATTTTTAGATGGCAGTCTGTGGATTTTGGCATTTTTGCATGCTGACTTAATTGTTCAGCGAGTCAGCTTATTTAGGTGGACATAATTTACACACTGTCATAAATATTTAGTGTTTTTAACTTCAAAAAAAAGTTTTTATTTTAATTTGTGGTTCAGTTAGAGTTTGGAGGCTCTGTAGAGTCTGCATGTTCTCCCCGTATCCTGTTGTGGGGTCTCTCTGGGTAGCACAGCTTCCTCCCAGAGGCCAAGGACATGCTTGTTAAACTGTGTCCACACAGTGAGCGATTCCCTAATAGCGCATCGCTTTGTTGCTGGCAGCTGGTTCCTAGGACGTTCCAGGCTCCAGTTGTCTTGGTAACCCTGTAATATATTTACTACCCAGTTATATGTCAATCAGCAGTATCCTGCGCTCTCATTTGCAGTTGCTTCAGCCACTTGCCTCCAAGTTGAGAAAAGTTTATCTCTGGACCCCCTCACCTTAAGTCACCAGTGTATTTAGTAACAGCTGCATAAAGCTGCTGATGGTCATTGACTTTTTATGATCTATGGTCACCACGTTGCTGTGAATCACTTCCTGTGTGGACGCAGCTTTAGGTTAATTGTCGATTCTAAATTGGCTGCACCCATGAATGTCAGCATGAATGGTTGTCTCTGTTTCTGCATTAGCCTTGTTATGGACTGGCAGCCTGTCCACTGCGCGTGCTGCCTCTCGCTCTATGACAATTAGGACGGGCTCCAACCCCTTGGCGATGCTAAACTGGATAACCAATTAAGAAAAAATGGATAAGCAATTAAGAAAATGGATGGATGGACACTTATGATGTTAAATTATATAAACTGTGATTGGAGAGTCTATGCATATTGCCCACCTCTTTCATATGAAGCGCTAAACAGTTTACTGCACATAATTACATCATTTTATACATAATTTTGCATCACATTATAGTATGTCGTTTTATTACATTCTTGTTAATATCATTATGTGCATGGCATCACTGTCTCAATATTTTTGCAATTACAGTCCACTTATTATTCATCAAAGTTTTCTTCCTTCAGTACATCTGGAGGAAATTGAATGAGGTGATGGGCAGTGTTGTGATATACAGATAAAAGACTCATTAATAAGATATTCTGTGATGTACCGTGAGGCTTCGAATCGTTCATGCCCTGTCTCTCGCCCCTTTTTCTCACACTCCCTTGTCTGAAGGAACAGATAATGCCGCAATAGCTCCATCGATGAAGTGGAGTCTCTTTGTGCTCAGAGCTGTGTCTCTTTGATGAGACCTAAATCGCTAAATAGATCTGGTCATTACAGTCAAGGATTAGAGTAGCACACTTGGGCCTGGCTATCTTTATACATAGCTGAGAGAAAGGCTATAGATTTCAGTTTGAGCTGGAGTCTCCAGTGTTGCTACTATTTTACCATCAAAATGTTGTGCATGTTTTGTTTTTTTAATCAATTTATTGTTAGGACAGTCTTACCGATTATCAAATCAACACGTTATATGTTGAAGATATCCTGATTTTACTGCTTAGTACTTGTCAGATGACAATTCTATAATTCCCATAGATTTACTGCTAATAGAAATTATGACATTGCTACAGTTTTCTTCTATTTCCTAGAAGGGTTGGGAATTGATATAATGCATTTTGGAGTCTTTTCACGTGCCTAATTAACTTCTAAATTCTACAAGCTGTCAAAACTTATTTTGTTGTCTGTGAACAGTGGTAGCTTTATTAATGTTGACAAATGAATCCATTACAAATATATCATGATACCCTGAAAAGCCCAAAAGTCTCACTTCAGATCATTTTTTTTCACTAACAGTGTACTAATAGATTACCTCAGCCAACTGGGGTGAATATGATTCGCACAGGTTGTATTTCTAATCTTAAAAGGCCAAACTAACAGTGCTAGCTAAAAAAAATATCCTTACTCCTTTTGAGGTAACATAAGACTGATTTTTATAACGGACTTTGAGGCAAGTCTTTTCACAAGCTGAGAAATACTCTTGTTGATGTGTAAACTGGTTTGTGACGTGTAAAATCGATGGCATGACCTTCAAGTAATGCTCAAACATGAAGCTTGTACTCCTCGCAGCTTCAGAAACCTTTCAAGCGTGATGAAATTACACAGTTCGAACAGGTCTAGAGAGCTGGCTTACAGGAAGGACAGTCACTGTATATACTTGAATAGTGAAGTCAAGTGTGTGAGTAATAAATTGCCTATTTAGCAAACCGACTGGCTGAGATCATAGTGATTCATCTTGTGATTAAAAACAGAAAAAAGAAACACATGCGACACGTCAGACCGCAGTCGAAGCCTTACTTTGTTTGGGGTAATAATTTAAATCACCAAGAGATAAATGCCTTCAGAGAGAATAATGTACAAATTTGGAGCATCTGCAGTAAATGAATCACCACCACCATCATCTGGTGTGTGAATGATGTAAAGCATTCACAAATTTTGTATGTCAATGCAACAGTGGACAAAGTAACTTGCACCTGCAGGCCTTACAAGTCAGTCTGAATACTGAGTAACACCAGCCTCACTATAGGGCCTGTATAGCACCACATACCCATCAAAGAGTGACCCCACTACCTGCACTTTTACCACATCTCTACATTATATAATCTTTAATAACAGAGTCATCATAAACAAACAGGTAAATCCAAAGAGGGACGCTCATCTTCCCTGTATTTACTAATGACAAATTAAATTGGATTATGCAGGAAATTGATTCCTTCAGGGCTGAAACTCATGATTATTGTTCATTAGTGACTAATCTATCCTAATTTATTTTATTATTAATAGATAATTATTTGGTTTTAAGGAGGTAAATAGTCAAAATTGCCCATCACTATTTATAGCCAAGTTATACACAAAAACATATTGAGTCAATCATCATATGGTTATCATAATAACATCAAATGCATTATTTGATCTAATTGTATCAGGTCTAGATCCCTCAACAGAACACTGAAGTTAACTTCTCCTCCAGAGGCTAAAGATTAGAGCTTGTCACACTTGGCTTATTGATGGGGAAAATAAGGATTAAATGAAAAAGAACAAATATCCTCAAGTGCAAATGTGTTTTACATGCAGTGTGATTTTAATTTAGAAAAATAGCAGTGCAAAAATATATTGAGTGAAGTAAGGCAGACAGTGGCATTTGTCATTTAAAGGACAGACCCCACACAAAGTGAACACCATCCAAGAAATGTGCTAACCACAGGCTGCAAGTCTCATTGAAAGTTCACAGCACGCTCATCTCCCTGTGAACTCTGTGAAACATGTAACTGCTTTTCTTATCTAGGTCATCACCCTTCTAATGCTTGCCATCGTGCGGTGCAGAGTATCCATGTGCAACACAGATGCAAAGCATGACTGCCGGTGCATACATTCAATCTCACAGCACAAAAAATAGTCATCGTAATTGATATATTCACCGAAGTGGATATACTGTACGCGGCCACAATAAGCCACAGCTCTTGTATATCTACTCTCGCCAAGTTTTAAAGGAGTAAGCTGAGAAATGAGCTATGGGTGAATCCATAAGTGAATCTTTTCAAGTGGGGTTTTGAAACCTATCTGATGAAATAGAATCTTTGATTAAAGAAAAAAAAAGAACTTCTCAAGTTCACTCCATTTCACCCACAACACCAGAAGTATTTTTCATTTCATTATTATTAGTTTGGGTAATGTTACATTTTACGTTACTTTTGCAGTTCATTCCTTGCACATTCAGTCCTTCAATTTATAGCTTCTAACAAATTTACGAGACCACCATGTCATAAAAACAAGATATTTGTCACAAACTTGTTTAAAACTAAAAATGACAGTGTTACTTGTTGGACAAATAACAAAATAAAATCATGTTTTTACATCCCTGTTAAAGCTGGCACACTAACATTCAACCACTGAAAACATTTTTTTATGATCAAAAACACAAGTAATTGACTTTAATTTAGTGATCTGATCAAAAAATAATACAGTAATAACAGTAAATTTTAAAGTTCCTGGATAACTAAAATAATTATATTTAACACTGAAAATATAATTTCAAATGAAGCATACTGCGGGATTAATCATTACAACCAAAAATCTGTAACTTTGTCAATCCTTAAATACTGTTAACTTAGGGCTGTTGTCATGGTCTTATAAATTGTAGTTCTTCTAAGGTACTCAGTTTTAAAAAGGTATATTTTCCAGCATAAACATGCACTTCTTGCTTGTGGTTGAATTGCTTTTACAGACTTTTTCATTACGTGTTTAATTGTCAGTTTATCCAAAATAAAATAACAAGCTTGTCCGAGTCATTTAGAGTCTGAAATTCCCACCTTTACACTTTCTACTACCCAAACAAATATGAATAAAACACTTTGTGCTGCTAACACTTCATTCTGAAATAATACATCACCTTAAACTCTAGAGACCTCAATTTGTACATACAAATTTTCTTCAGTAGAAACTCCCTGAGAAAACCTTCCTTGCATTGCTGCTCTGTATTTAGTTGGCATGTTAATCCCATCATGTTAATAACCCCTGTCCATCTTTGTGAAATTACTAACCAAACTCACCTTAAATCCTCTTTTCATTTTGCCCACATAAACAAACTTATATCAGTAATAAAAAGACAATGAAAATGAACAACTGAAATGCAGTTGTTTTGTTCCAGTGTCCTCGTGGGATGAATTTTGTTGGCTATGCATGGCAATGGCTATCTATAATTATATCCGGAGTCGTTTGTGTGCAGAAATTATCACACTTTCCAGAGCAGACAGGAGGTGAGGGAAAGGTTTGCTGATAAAGCACCTGACAGAAAGTTTACAGGCCCGTGCCACTGCAGGAACACACATAAATACAAGTAGAGAGAGGAAATTAATGCATGAACAGACACTCATGCAAATGTTTGCACCAAACAGACACAGTAACCATCCCACTGACACTGGGATTTGGGTGTAGCAGGATTTTATCGAAGCAAATCCAGAGTCAATTTTTTTTGTCATGTAAAATTTTACAATTATTTTTATTGTGATGACTTAACAGACCTACTGTAAGAACATCAAAAATCAATTCTTAGTTAGACAGTTCATACAGGGTTAAAATTTACAATAAAATCAGAAACAAGTTAATGGTTAAAAACTGAAACTCAAAGAAGTGAAAAACAAGTATGTAAATGTTGCTTTTGATATAAGATAAGATATTTTATACAGTATGTTTTTTGCATGCTTGTATTTAAGCCATTCTCCCTTTTGTGTAGCACTTGTATATTAAAATAAATTTGAGTTGACTTTATAAATGTGGGATCAAATCCAAAATTCAACTAGGAATCAGCTCCCGTCCTTACTGGGACGTCACTGAGATAGGTTAAGATAACAAATCTGGTACAATGTTCCTCTAGGTCTGCCAAGGAACACATGCAGTCACTGCAGAATTGCGTGCAGACACACACACACACACACACGCACACACACACGCACTGAGCATTATAAAGTGCTGCCATGTGACTGGAAGAGGGAAAAAAACTTCAGTCCAAACTCCTGCTTGGTTTGTGCTGAGAGGGAGAGTTATTGGTGAAACATTTTGTACAGATCATGGCCTCAGGGTGACACCAGGACAAATTCCACCTGAGTGTCTCACCTTCACTCTTCATTTTCTCAGAAATTCCCACTTGCTGCCTTCTTTTTCATTGAAACAAACTGACATACACAAACGCATACACATGCAAACAGACATTTTGGATGTATCGTGTCAGGTTATTAAGTTTCTACTTTTTAGCTTTTTTCTTTCTTTTTTTCTGTCTCACCCTGAAGTTAGGTCATTTTCCTCCGACCTTCTCCACTGCTGAAAAATTCTTCTAATCTTGCAAAAAACTTCTCAGAAACTCGAGTCAAACGAAGTGAGTGCGTGTCAACATGCCATGACACAACGTGGCTTAAATAAATAAATAAACACACAAACAAATTTGTCCAAATTATTTTGAGTGTTTAGGCAGCTAATTACAGCTTCACCATGATCATCATTTTCTTTGCTTGGAAATCCAAAAGGCATGTTAGAATAAAGCATGCAGCTCTAAACTGCCCTTATTTGGTTCCCTGTGGCCAAAGACACTCGAGTCTCAGACCACACTGATGCCAAAGCTCTCTGCTTTTTCACAATAGTTTGGGTACTGCTGTCAACGCCACAGTCTCCAGGGAGTCCTCGCTACGAAGTGCCATTGGCTCTCAGACATGAGTGCCCACATTAACACTGACTTGGAAGACTTCACACTTCCCTTTTTGTAGCGGCTCTCAAGACATCTTTCTACTGAACCATGAAGAAAATCATCCCTTCAAACAGGATTTTTTAGGCCGCTGGAGTGATTGTATTCATTCTCCCTAGCGGGTGTGCAATGTAAGGGAGGAAGAGGGGGGTGCAGGAAGGAGAACGAATGACGGTTAATATTCTGGGATGCTCTCCCTTCTGCTGGTATCACAGCAAATGTCTCTTTTTATCACACTCTTACATGCAAAGATGTAGGAAGTAAGACAATAAGGCAATTACTGAAACTCCAGACACATGAAGTATTTATCCATGATATTCTGACTCTAATATGCATGTACACAGGTGTGTGTTACCATTCCTACACAATGTATTCTCTGTGTATATCTCGTCATGTACAGTATGTCTGTGTCCGTGCGTGCGTGCGTGCGAGTAAATTCAAGAATATTCATGCTCATTCCTGTCCAGAAACTAAATAGAAACTTTGTAACTCTGAATGATAATGAATCCATGTAATCACTCAAAGAAAGAAAAAAAAAACAAAGAGCATTTCTTCAGCATAATGATGTTTGGATCTGTGTCATGTATAATCAAAAATAGGCCTCATTCGCTGTTGTGTATTTGGAAACATTGTTAACTTTTACACCTTTTTATTCTTACCGCTGTGTGTAATCAGGATTATTCCAAATCCATGAGGCTCGTGCTTACTGACTGCAATCTGTAGACCATCAACCTCCCATTTCTCTATATCAGGAAAGACGTTTACCTTCAGGGGTGAAATGGTGAGAGCACTGACAGCGCTTAATTTTTCCATATCACTGATCCTCTTTATATATACATTGATATAAATTATTAATGGGTATAACATGTTCAAAAAGTTGATATGGTATAATATGTTCAGTTTATCATTGAGTAAAAGACACCCACTATTGTCCAATGAAAATAAATAGACTACATAAGAGCTAGAATCCTGCTGGTGATCCTCATCAAGATGAATGATGCTAAGTGTACATTTTGAGTTTGCAGGACAGAGCAACACGTAAACATCACACGCCTCGACACATGCTAGACATCTTTTGACCAGCTGACATCGGACATGGGCTACAATGCAGCGCTAATGGGTACATAAAAGTCTCTCTACCTCTCTCACTCCATCCCTCTGGGGCTAACTTAATGGCATGCTGTTTCAATCCGTAGCATACAGGCCGAGACAACAGCAGGCATCACATCAGTAACCAACACTCTTTCCTTCTGTGTCAATAATGAGGCCTGAAAGCAGCAGAGAGGAAGACGTGCAGACAAAAATCTAATGAAACAATGTACAAACAATCTACCCATGCACATTCATCCGGTAAACAAACACTAGCATAGCTTTGCACAAAGAAACTGATTTGAACAACATTTCGCTGTCTTTCGTGGCGAGCAATAGCTTTGCAGTGTGTTCAAATTATATTCATTGTGCTATAATGACAGTAAATTTGTTTTGATAACCAATAAAGGCAAAATAAACGTGAGGCATTTCCACTGTGCATCATGCTCAGGTGTCACTGGTGTTTTTCATTCCTGTCATGTCTTCTCCTTGTCTGGTTTCAGATTTGTCTGCTTTCCTTCTCTGTCTTTGTGTATCTAAATCTGTCTTCCTCTCTTCCTTTCCTTTCTCTGAGCACTCTGAAATATTGCTCTTTCCCCCTTGTCACCAAGCACCCACCTTCTCTCTTGACACTGGTGTCTCTAAGCACATTATCAGTCTAAAAAGTCCTCTTTGACAGGTGTAAAAGGGAAATGCGATTATTGCCCACTATCATTTTAATTTGACTGTTTTCTATGACTTATACTACCAGCCAGTGAAGTCTACATACTAATCCTCTATAAAAAAAGATTTTATCCTACTTTGGACTACTCAACAGCAACAAAACTATCTAAGCAAAATTCATTAGCAGTGCTGGTACAGTGTCAGCAACCTAAATGAGAATACTGAAAGAAACAAAAGATTAAAATAAAATGGGTGAATATGAACAGTGGAAATAATAGGAATGCCATAACTTTAAGTTCAAACATGAGTCATGACATAGAAGTAACTTTTTTGCCTTCCCAGCAAAGCTGCTGCTGATGAAATGGTGATGAAATGAATCTGTACGGTCTGTACTTGTGAATTACTGTAAGTTATTTTTGATGTCCTGAGAGTGGAGAATTTGATTGGACTCTGATTGGCTGCTCTCTACTGCAGAGTCAGAGTGACGACTGATTGCTCCCGTTCGCCGTGTTCCTTTCTCTCCTCCAACTAGACAATCTGGAGAAAGTTTGTCCGATGCTGCTGCTGCAATTCTGCGTCTCGCCGTACTTCAAAGTGAACTCCACAGTCTTATCCCGCATGTCGTAGCCTGAGAGCACAGGCCGTCCCTGAGCGCGAGCTCTGTGCAGATCCAAAGCAGGTTGCTGTCACTGCGCTTAATGAAGACCTTGCATTCTATTTCATCAACCCTTTCTTCTTTGTCTGCCAGTCCTCCACTAAGGATTGCATATGGCGATTTCATTATTAATATGTGCTCATCCCTTTCTCTAATGAGTACACTGATTGCAGAGTTGCTTCATTTTGAGTGTCATGTTAGAAAGAGAGCTTTGATTTTATTCCTCTTTTTTGTGTAAACACGTTGTTGCTGAAGATCAAAATTCCATTATGAAAACATATATACTGCATTGCAACATGCTACTAACAAAGAGTAATAGTAAATATTCAGAATAGCCAGTTTATTGATGCTACTGGATGCTGGTGTTGGTCACTCAAATGCAAACATTAACATGTCAAGCCAATTACACACTGGGCAAAGCAGTTTCCTTTTCTCTGTCATCTGATCTTTTCACCTATATATTCCTTAACTCCTTTTTTTCAAGGCCCATGCCACCATTGTTTCCTTCATTTCTCTCCATTCTCATTCCCATTAATCTCATCTTATCTGCTCCCCCCCCTCCCATTCCTTATCATTTCTGCTTTCTGAATTTCCTCTCCTCTCTCTCTTTTTTTCAATTCCACCTTTCACCATTTTCACCTGTTAGTTCCGGCAGTGCACAGCCTGAGAGCTGTCAGCGCACAGATACACTTTCTACCCCCGTGGTCGCAGAAGCAACCTAATCAGACCCCCAGCAACAGCTTCTGGCTCCCCTTCCTCCTGCTAGACACTGATAGAAGTGCCGCGGTTTGTTTTCCTGCTAGTGTTAATTATGTAACCCAATTATACCATCACAGAGCTGACGCAGGGAAGCTAAATTAAAAGTGATTGGCTTCATTACAGTCGCCTGAATGCTGCACAGGGTGCTTTCACAAGGCCCTATTTAAAGTTTGTTCCCCTGGTGAAAAACATTCAGATCTGTGTCATTATATTGGATTTTCTGAATTGATGCAGCAAGTGTGGTGCGTATATTTAGCATTGTGCTAATTTCCATAAGGCTTCACGGTAACTTGCTTGAAACCCCCATGTGATCGCCGCTTTTTCTTCCAGACATATTGCTTTGCTTGTTTGTGTTGTTATAGTGCCAGACAAGTCATTACCGCTGTGAGACATAGCCAAAAGGTCTTAATTTTCCTATATTATAACAACCTGGGAGGTTTCAAACCAGAAAGGTTGTGATCTGCATAAATTTCCCCATCCCCACACATCACCTCTGTGTAACCTGCAATCCATCCTACATCCTCAAACAGTTAGGCAGACCATCATCTACATATGCTACAAAATGTTTCTCATGCCTGTTTGTGACATTATGGAGTTAATGTAATGTGAAATCATGTTGACTCATTTTGTATATATGACCCATTTATACATCTGTTACTGCACAAGGGGATACGTTGCAAAGGACAGTAAAGGTTTTAGTGTAATCACTATAATTACATTGCATTAAGTTCAAGAATACTATAAATTTACTTACTTATAGGGTTTTTTTTTTTGTTTGTTTGCTTGAAATTATTTATCTGTCATTAAATGCGGACATCCTATGAGAGTTCTACTCTCCTGTGATATTGTTACCCTGACATGTCGGCTCCAGCAATACTGGTTTCTATCCTGTAATACACCTGTTCAAAGTTGAGCACTGTCTGAAAATTTAAATGATCTATTCATGTACAGTCATTGCCAGCCTCTGTCATTTTATTCACCTGCCTACCCAGAAAAACAGGTCAACTAAATGATGAGCCAATCTCCATAGTATGCAACATCAGACAGAGAGGTTTAGGAGTAAAGCAGGCTAACACCTCGTCCAGAGGATAATTTGAATATGAAGATGTACTTACCTGAGGCGACAAAATAGAAGATTAGCTACAATTCCGTGGGCTGTTTCCCAAAATCGAGACTACATAAACACTTGCACTCATTTTGATCTTTATAGCTTTAAGCTCTCTTGAGTTACAAAATCAGCATCCTGCTTCACATATTAGGGATGCCTCTTGAACATTTTCCATTTATACCCCTTAACCTAACCTTGGAAGACTAAGCACTCTGACTTAAAGTTTGCTTGGATTTAATTAATTTCTTCAAGTAGCTGGAAACCGCATCAACTCCAGCATGATACTGACACAAATGTCTCCAATTAATCAAGGACTTTGTGTACCTGGTGAGACAGCAGGGAGGAAGAAGGAGGCTGTGACAAGGGAAAAGGATGGAGAGGAGAGGGGAAGGAACAAAATGAGGGATGAGCTACAAACAATTTCGACAAACAGGAGGGTTGAGAGGTGCAAAGAAGTGCACTAAGGTATCCGAAATGTGTCTGCCGCACATTTCCTGTATACTTAGCCTTTCCAAACACAGAGGTCTTTTTTATATACCAAAACATAAATGGTGTTTTCCTAAACTCAGTTCTTTTTCTCTCTGTTTTTCAGATTTAGAATCCAGCCTCGCTGTTGTTTTTTTCAGTATCCTGTTTATCCGTAACGATAAAATGCAAGCTCGTTTTTTTTTAACAGTGTCGTGATTCTTATTTTAAGTTTGAGCAGCAGGGAGATGGGGAGAGAAGAGAGGGATCATGCCTACTAAACACATCATAATGAACTTTCTCACTGCTGCATCACACTTAGATTCATCACCATTATACTCTAATGGTGATAATTTTGCAGTCTTTTAAACTTAGCACTCCTCCTCTGTTCACCGCCCACCTTTTTGTTTGCATCTGCACTCGCCCTGCTTCTCTCTCTTTCTTCTTCCCAACATTTCTTCTTTCTCCAAACTCCTACACTTCCCTGCCTCTTCTCCTTCAGCTCAGTCTTTCCCTCCTCCATCAGCAGTTGTGAGCACTTTCAACAAGTCTTTCCACATGAGGTATGAACCAACACTGCCCCCTAAAGGTTGAAGGACTGGGGAAAAACAGGTGAAGATGAACTGCAAGGTGGGTGAAGAATTTCCACATGACTATGTTTAGAACAAAATCTTCTTTTTTTTTACTTTTAAATCGCAAATCAAATAAAACAATCACTACGTTAGCAACACAGAGTTTTCAGTTCTAAAAATGAATGAGCCTTTAGGATGCTTAAGATAAGAAAAAGCATTTAATTCACGAAATGTCGACGTGATGTTATATTTTTTGAAAGAAGGCATTGTTTAGCTTTTGTGCTTTTACTTGAAGAAATGCTTCCTCTTTTTTGTCTGATGGTATCAGGAGCAAGCGTAGAGTCTGAGCCGTTATTCTTGCTCTGAATTTTCCTTCAGTGTACTGTCTGACATAACTTCTCTCAAAGAGATTTATAAATGTGAAGTGGAGACAACACCTGTTAGAAAATGCTGCCGTTTAAACAAGGTTTTAATTAAAAACATGCTGACATCAATCTTTTAAAGACTGTATGGAAATCCATTGCAGGTGTATGTCAATATTATCAGTGACACGGGAGAAATTGTTAGCCGAGGGTAAGGCTGCGATATGAAAATGACTTCCCTCTGAAACACTCTTCTTGAATTAATGACAGTAACCGAAATGTGTACATCTTCATCTGATGACAAAACCCGAGCCCTGTAAACTGCAGCATCTCATCTCTGCAAATACTGATTGAATATTTGAAAGTTTAGTCTTAAGAAAGTTTGTTGATTTTTCCTGGTGATCTGCATTACATAGTACATCAAATTTATTTTCTGGCATTAATATGTGCTGATTTGCAGTGGAAGTGACTGTTTTTGTTGTTTGTTCAGCGAGCGAGTGGATTACTAGAACCATCTAAAATCAGGTAAATTCTCTCAGATAGACGTGGACTTACTTAAGCACTGGCACAGATTCTACTTTTTACACTCTGAGTTTCATTAACAGTGACAATTCTGCAGCATACCGATCACTTTTTTATCAGCTGTCTGGGTGCCAACCTGCTCACATCACGCACACTAAAACAGGGCTGGTGCTGACAAGAGAAAGAACCATGAGTGTCACAGATAATGAGGCAAGGAATCTAGGAAGGTGGGGTTCCTCCTAGTCATGTGTAGAAACCTAATCTTTAGTTTGGATGGACAAATATTTTAGGGGTTTTTTCTAAGTAGTTTTGCAGTGCAATCAGAAACATCCTAATTTCCTTTAACACTGCATCAAAATTAGCATTTGCTCCTCCGTGCAAAGCCCCACTGTGTGCTTTACCCTGAACCTCGGCTACCTACAAGTCATTGATATTCAGTATTCAGAACGCCTTTCATTGCTCATGCAGAGTTAGTCCACCTTTAATCCCCATAGTATCTGTCAGTATTACAATACACTGACAGCAATGTGAACTTAGTAGGTTCTGTCATGAAATGCAACAGAGTATAATACACATCAAATACAGTTATTAGACATTACTCCCTTAACTTTCTCTGTTACGGTAGAGGTATGAATTATTCTGGAGACGCAAAGTGATACAGGGCATGTGAGAGGTTGTGTTGATTAAAGCAAACCTGGATTAACTGCAAGTAGTGGCATAAGGCCACTATGTCCATAGTGGTGGCATTATGATGTAGTTTAAGTTAGACAGATATAGGCACAAGAAGATTTAAAAAGGGATTGCCACCCCAAGTTTAAAAGGCAGAAGCTTTTACAGTTTCCTGATCCTTGTTGTACTTCACTGTAGTGGCATAAGCTTTCACATAATGTTTATTTGTCTGTTGTAATCCTAATAGCTGTGACTGATGGTGTGAGGAAAGATGAGAATGTCAAATGACTCATCATCATAAAGATGCAATGCTAGGTGCTTTGTGCAGCAGTGAGTAAGACTACCAATTAGTCAATCCAAATGAATCCTGCTGCTGGCAGTGTGTATTAAGTATCCCAGACTCAAGTCCCATGAATTACTAATTTACATTTTTCTACTTGTGCTTGTTTGTGAATCACAAGAACATTTGGATTTTACAATTCAATGCTTTGGCAGCGTTTTGTTTTCTGAGGAGCCAGCTCACGTAAGCAGGCGCTTGGATACTTGATTGGACTTGCAAATATAAAGGCTGTTAGAGATTAGCCCATCCAATGTGTAAGACAACTGTGAACTAGCGGTTGGTCACGAAAAGCAGCAAAACAGATTCACGGTTGTTGGATAAAGAAATTAATCTTTAACAGATCAGCATGCCACCCTGGACTCGTGCATATTCAGGCTGGTGGTGGATTGATGATGCTAGATTGCCCCTGAATATATTTAAGCCAAGTTATATCCCTCTTGCTGTGAGGCAAAAGTGTTTGTGTTTCTACCACCATGACACTTATCTAAGTCAAGTTAGAGTCTTATGGGTATATCCAGACTTTTTAGCTTCAGTATAACATATGCCCTGGTATATATGCAAATGTTAAACAACAAATACTGCAACTCTATCATATATTTCAGGACAGTTAGAAGCAGTGGTACTGATACTTCCATAGTGCAGAAACTGTTATATGTAACATTGTTTCTTTTTGATCAAATCCCTTAAATAACATCCATCCATTCTCAGCCGCTTATCCTTTTCAGGGTCGTGGGGGGCGCTGGAGCCTATCCCAGCTGTCTTAGGGCAAGAGGCGGGGGACACCCTGGACAGGTCTCCAGTCTGTCACAGGTCTAACACACATAGACAGACAACCACTCGCACTCACTATGGGCAATTTAGATTTTCCAATTAACCTATCCCCACTAACTGCATGTCTTTGGACTCCCCACGCAAACATGGGGAGAACATTCAAACTATCCGGCCTGATGGTGGAATTGAACTCAGGACCTTCTTGCTGTGAGGCAACAGTGCTAACCACCGTATCACCGTGCTGCTCCCCTTAAATAACATGTTCTCTTATAAATTATGTTGGCCAAAGATTTTAGCATAGGCTAGTCTTGTACAGTTGGTTATTCATACTTGCTTATAACCAGCTGCATCATTTATGATAGCTTAGGTAACAGTTACATCTTAAATGTGATTCTCCTATCCTAAGCTTTAAAAAAAACCTTTTTTTAATGAGAAATGTTACTCTACTGAACAGGTGCTACTAATACTTCAAATTCTTCCACACTGACCCACATATCTGTTTAGATCGATTATATTTTCACCAGTATGAATCAAATCAGGGAAAAGTTTTAGGGAGTCTTGAAACTGTACATGTCATGTCTGCATGTAATGTTTTTATAGGACAGTGGTGATGGAGTTCAAGGTTAACCTTGACACTGTTAGAAATCTCTGTGTTCCCAATACATTTGCCCCAGTTCCCACAGAGTCAGGCACCTGCTGATCATTGAAGTATCATGGGGGAGTTTTCAAACAGTGTACAAGTAAAACAGCATATCATATGGTCCACAAAAGTAACAGAGATCATACAGAGTCAATTTATCCTGGGGTAACTGAGATTCAAAAGAGGGGTTGGAGGGGTCATAAGAATATAAAGACACTTGAGTTGTCATTTCAGAGACTGTGGGAAGCATCTGAAAGTCCCACACATGCATGTTTCATGCACTGCTTTGAATGCACAGACTAGTTTGAAAGAATAATGCTGTGTAAATTATAAGCACACTGAAAATCTTTTTGTTTTATTGTTTTTTTTATAAAACAAAATGTCCTCAAAAAGTGCACTGGGGAAAAAGCTGAGTTGACATCATGGGATGATGAACTGGTCCTGATGTTTCTCAACAAGAAAAGGGAAAAACAGAGATTCTGAGTTCATCTCGTTCTCGTGAGAAGGCAGTAGCAGGGTAAATTTCATGGTTTGATCCAGGAGTTGAAGCTGTATTATGACCACTTTCATACATATTTCAAGATGTCGGCGGGGGGAGTTTGAGCTCTTGTTGGCAGCGTTAGGACCTCATCAGCTCTGTGTTTGAGGTAGAATAGTTTTATTTTACTATTTTCATATTACTATATGTTCAATACTGTGTGCTTTAACTAACAGTGCACCTTTCAGTGGTCTGACTGGTTTCTTCATTCACATGCAAAAATCTGTAACATTGAACTTAGACAGAAAATTTACCAAGTGAAATTGTGCAGTGAGCATACTGTTTGGTGGTGTTAATAATAAATCCCAACATTTCCACAATGTTCTTGCCATTTTTCACTTCAATAATAAATAAATAAATGTAAGCTATTGTAGCTGATACATTTTCATGTTCTAAACATGGTATTTTGTGATAGTGCTGGGGGGGGAAATGAAAAACCCTCTTGCCTATCTCTGAAACACTGATTAAACATTAGTCATGCATTTATTAATGCCTGATAGGCTATTTTTATACGTTTTGCTTCTGTATGTCTGATGTAGCTGTCATGATTAATATTCTTGCAGAGGTAACTTATTGTGGTCACATATGTCTCAACACAATGAGTATCTGCCAACATAACCAAATTCCAAGAGCAGTTCAAGTGTGTGGCAGAACAATGAAGAACTAGAGAAATATGGTAGAACAAAACAAATCCTTTGACTGTGACCAGCAATGTCGTTGCAACCGTATCTTTTCAGTGCCTTTGTAAGTAGAGTGGGAGCTGAAGCAGTCGAAGGAAGAGGCTGCCTGAAATCATTTTATTTAATCTCGTTTCACAATCATCTTTTTTGTTGTCACAGCCAAGGGCAGCATTCATTGCATTTTCCCCATGAATCACTTCACATTTCCAATAGTGCTAAGGTGTTTGGCTGTTAAACACTGATAGTAACCTAATTACCTGCACTCTCTAGACAACCTGGACCTGTGTGCTGTGTCATCTGTTCACATTGTAGATGTGCATGACCCCTAGAGGATTAGGAAGTACCCTTATGTCAACAGTGGCACTGTAAGACTACTTAATGAGACAGACATATACAGTGTCCTGTGGAGTCAGCTGAACAAGATCCGGGCTATAAACACCTATGCCCTGCCCATGATCAGGTACCCTGCTGGGGTGATAAGCTGGCCAAAAGAGGAGATAGAAGCCACTGACATGAAGACCAGGAAGCTCCTGGAGGGTTTCACCCCTAGTCCAGCACCATGAGGCTGTATGCTAAGCAGAAGGAAGGAGGCCGGGGACTGGTGAGTGTCAGCACCACAGTCCAGGATGAGACAACAAACATCCATGAGTACATCAGGAAGATGGCCCCAACTGACAGAGTGCTTAGTGAACAGCAGCAGAAACCCGAGAAAGAGGAGGAAGCATCATGGAAGGACAAGCCCCTGCAAGGTATGTACCACCGGCAGATAGAGGAAGTGGCTGAAATCCTACCAATGGCTGGACAAAGCTGGACTGAAAGACAGCACAGAGGCACTAATCATGGCAGCACAGGAACAAGCCCTAAGTACAAGATCCATAGAGGCTGGGATCTACCATACCAGGCAAGACCCCAGGTGCAGGCTGTGTAAAGGTGCCCCTGAGACGAGCACATAACAGCAGGATGCAAGATGCTACCAGGCAGGGCATACATAGAATGCCATAACCAGGTGGTTGGCATAGTATATAGAAACATCTTTGCCAAATATGGCCTGGAAGTCCCGAGGTCAAGATGGGAGACACCCGAAGGGTGATGGAGAATGACCGAGCTAAGATCCTGTGGGGCTTCCAGATACAGACGCACAAAAAGGTGGTGGCCAACCAACCGGACATAGTGGAAGAAGACAGCCGTAGCGATTGACATAACGATACCGAATAACAGCAACATCAGGAAGAAGGAACACGAAAATGTGAAATTATACACATTATACCAGCTGAGTGTAGACCCAATTACTGTCTGTGTAGTAAATGATGCAGCTCTAGTGAACTGATAAATTTAAGCATCAGTTTAAAAGAGCATCCTACTGTTTTTACAGGATTGATTCACAACTTATGAAAAAGTATGTTAGCTTGCCTCAGTCATACAATGTAGCAAAAGTGAAGGTTAAATGTGAATATTTATTTTTTAATTTTGAGCCAAAAAGTATGCGTGTTACATCTTAATCCCAAAGCTAAGACGCTGATGTACTGCAGACCCAATATTTACTATGCTTACGCATGTTGACGTCAAATTTTCGCGTCGAAACATAACTCAAAATTCAGCTGAGGTTAAGAAAAATGTGATTCACACGTCTAATTAACATTTTACCTGATAAAGGCATGAGATGAAAAATAAAGGCATCATCCCAGTTTTCTAAAATTCCACAGAAAGGGAATATGTGTCACTACCATGAGTCATCAGAATCTAGACAGAAAAGCACTGAAAGCATCCACCTTGTGGCTGCATCAGAGGAACAGACATCTGATTGTAGGATAGAAATCTGTGGAGCATCAGTGGGTGTTTTACTTCACGGTCAATCTATCTAGAGTATAGATGTTGTGATGTTTCATGATGTGTGAAAAATTTGATCTCATGGTGGCACTGACGAAATGTCAAAAGATCATCAAAGTCAATAAGATTCACCTATTTTGGACGGTTCCTGTAGAGATATTTCATTCTGGTGTAAATAATAGTTAGGGACCAAACAATCAACTGATGATGATAACCTCTCTAGAGACATCCCACGAGCACTATATAAACACATCTGTTCATATGACTATGAAATATGTGAGGAAACTGCGAGGAATTTTGTAAGTAGTGTTAGCGGCTTATAATAAGTCAGCATCTATATGGACTGAACTGTAAGACCTCAATCTAATGTACCACCTGAAACATTTATAAATGTAAGCCAGACAGTCGTGACCTCTGGAGTCTCTGAAAAGTAACTAACCATATACAGCAGGGCACAAAGCCAGGTTTGTAGTGCTTGATTCAGTGCCAACATGACAGAACCAATGTAAAAGTCTTCTAAAGGATAAGGGGGCAACGGTGAAGAGGGAGCCTGCTGGGAATAAGCTCAACCATTTTAAGTGAACAAAAGATAGTTCTCTTTTATGTGATGGTTTACATCAGAGATAATAGGCAGAGGTAAGAAGGGTACGACAAATTTCATGAGCTTAAGATTTGATTGAGTGACTTGAGTTGTTTAAAAAATGAAAGAAAATGAAGGTTGGTATGTATTTACATCCTACTCTTAGAACACAATAGTAAACAGTCTAAACTCTCATTAAAAGTGACAAAGACATAAAACAAAGAAGGAAATGAAAATAATGTCAAGGCCTTAAACTCAAGTATTTAAAATGCAGAGAGTCTAAATAGAGCCATGGTGACAAAAAGCAAATCCATGCACCTGTTTTCTGACGCTTATCTAGGTTCAGGTTGAAAAGTCGTTAATCTAAGCAGTGACGCCCAGACCTCGCTCTCCATGTCCAGTTCATCCAGGGTGAATCTTATTGACTCAGTTAGCAGGGAGCTTCAAAATTAAATGAATATATTAACATTTAATAAAAACACATAATTTAAGAGTGGCTCTTTTTTTGTGGATGCATGTGTAAATATGTGCAAACATATTCAATGTTAAAAGTATGTCACTGGTTTCATTTGTCTTTTGAGTTCTGCACTTTCCTCAGTGATGAAGGGTACAAGAGTTTTTGTTTTTTTTACAGTATTAATACGCTGTCAAGGTCGCATTACCATCTGCAGAGTAAGCCTGCAGGAGTAGCTGCATGTGAAGGAATGGTTACACTAATTCACACATTCACACCTGGGAGCTGGCCACGGTTATCACAGCATTACACTGCAGTTCTGCTGAAAAGCTGGGATCCAGCTGCACTGTGAAAGCAGGGCCAGCTCACAGGAATAATTGTTTGTGCAAGCAAAATACTGTATCCTTAAGTTCATTAAGTAATCTAATTTTCTATTTTTCCAGGTCAAATTTATTTTTTTGAATATTTATTGATTGTTGATAAATTACAGTTATTTTCATACATAGTCCCTTATTTTCAGCAAACATTGACCCAAAACCATACAATGCAAAAGCAACTCAGAGCACATCTCGAGTTTTTGATAATACAAAAGTATAATGTTATTTTGATTATGTATTTTACTTTCTGAAAACTAATGACAGAAAGTCCCACAACTGTTATAGTACAGGCCTTGTAAACCCATAGAGAGGAGAAATGCCATTCTTTTTTGATGCTGGCAGGTTTCACACTTCAGGAAATCCATTGCCTGCAAAGGATTTTGAACACCTCCGGTGTTAGGGCATTTTCACACCTATGGTTGGCTTGCTTTGGTCCGAATCAGTTGATGACATTGTAAAATTGTAGCTTTTTCCTGTAGTTTGGTTTGTTTAAACACAGAGAGAAATCCAAGTGAACTCCGAGCAAACCAAAATGCGTCACTACAAACCATGTGAGAATGTTTGGTCCGCTGATTGGCTAGTTTTGGGGCAGGAGCAACAAAAATAAATACATGAAGGTGTAGGATGAGTAGGGACGAAAAAGTACCTGGCACCAGGTACTACTACCTAATGGAAAACCCTAAAAATCAAGTACCGTGCCGAGCAGACCCAAGTAGGTACTAGTGAAAAAGGGCTATTAGAGAACAGAGAATTACCATTCAATTTCCAGCTAGTTACCAGCCTGTACAGGTCTTTGCACATATATAGCACCTTCCCGCATTGAGAATACAAAGCATACATGGCAATGTGAAATGTTTTAGCTTAAACTTGTAACGTATACCTGGTAGTTAGTTCAGGTTGTGGTTGGATCATGTTCACACCATAAATGAAGCGCCCTGGAGTGCATTTGGAACCGTACCAAGACCACTTCCGCCAAAGAGTCTCGGTGCAATTGTTTTGGTGCGATCATTTATTCACACCTGCACAAACAAACCACACCAATTGGGAAAATGAACCAGAGTATCATTTAAACGTACGAAACACTACAGGTGTGAAAACACCCTTAATGAAACATTTCTGTTCTAAGCCTCAAACCTAAGCTGAAACTCTTCAGCTGAAGCTGGTATTTTTAAATACCTTTTAACATAAATGTTTTGGTACAAAGCTGCAGTAGTTAAAAAAACAGCATCTGTGTCCAGGAATATATCTATGTAACTGTATGTCTCTAAAAGCAATGTACTCTTCATGGAGTCGCAAGTCTGCAGTCCAAATCCTATTATGCTATTATCTATGAGATTTATGATCTTGGTCAATGAGCCCAAGGTAGAGTTATGGACCTGAATACATATACTATGCTCTGTTGAACTCAAGCTTATCATGTTCAGGACATGCTGTTACAGCTCCTGTTGTTCTAAAGGACTTACAAAAGTTTTTTTTTTAAAGTTGACTTTCTCATATTTTCACCCCTTAAAGTGATTTCCCTCATTTTGTTTGGGGGGGGGACTTCTTTGGAGTCATCCTTGTTTTCATATTCATGCTTTTTCTTTTCAATCCAATGACAATCTGCTAGAAGGGCATCTCAACCAATTGCTTGTTTGGAATAAATCAAAGATGAAAAAAGAAGCTAAAATAACTTTAAGGCGATCAACTTGATGGGAGTCGGGGACTATGACAAGTGCCACTGGCAAAGTTCGCCCTGGTTCCTGACAGAGATTCAGCTGCTATGAGCTGCTCATGTATTCACAAAATAGTGAAGGATTGACTAATAAAGGGGTTTATAAAATGAGGAATGGATATTTCTAACTCTATACAGGGAAAACAGCTACAGAAGAAGGGTGATAATGATAGAGGGCGTTAGAAAGAAGGAGAGGCAACACAATATAGAGTGAGAGTAATAGTGTATTACATTTCATCAAAAATATAAAAGATAGGTTGGACAAACATTTCAATTATTTTGATAATTCATTCATGTTACCGACAACATAAACAATTAGCCAAATAAAAATAAGTGATGATGCAGTAGCTTTGTAAACTGCTTATTCAATGTGGGATTTATTTAGTTGGCAATTAATTTATCTGTTTTTGTCAAACTCATCAAATGGGAGGCTGACCTCTACTAGCGCCTTGAGGCGACTCTTGTTGTGATTTGGCGCTATATAAATAAAATTGAATTGAATTGAATTGAATTACTACATATGAATTGTGGCTAATACCAAGCTATACGTCTGGTAAACAAATTGACATATTGAGTATTAAGATTCACCATCTTTGAGCCTTAATACTCAATATGTCAAAAGGGTGGTGGAAGCACGGTGGTGGTGGCAGCATACTGGCACGATGGCTAGGAGCACAGTGGCATGGCAGTTAGCACTGTTCCCTCACAGCAAGAAGGTCCTGAGTTCAATTTCACCATCTTCCTGTGTGGAGTTTGCATGTTCTCCCCAAGTTTGCGTGGGTTCTCTCTGGCATGACATGGTACTCTGAGTACAGAGACATGCAATTAGTGGGGTTAGGTTAATTAGTTATTCTAAATTGAACACAGGTGTCTGTCTCTATGTGTTAGCCCTGCAACAGACTGGCAACCTGTCCAGTGTGTACCCGGCCTCTCATGCCTCAAATAGCATTCTTTATTTATCCAAGAAACATCATGTGTCTGCACTGAGGTACTAGTTCTCAGTCCTCTTTTTTGTTTTGGAGTGAGTTGTCAAGAAGTCGCCCCTGCTGTGAAATACATGATAAATGCTGTCATCATTTAAAAAGTAAAATAGCACAGAAGCACAACATCAATGCTTCAGTTTGGCACGATGAGATGAAATGTGAGAAAGAAAACGCACATATTCACTGTCTTTAACCAACCCACATTCAGTTTTAATAAAATCGTATCACAGGGGTTTTGTTTCAAACATTCTGTAATGGTAGATAAAAAAAATATTTAAAAAAACAGCTCATCTGTATTTACCTGCCGTCTTTCTGTTGGGGTAAAAGAAGCATCTGAAAACATAATGGACAAAAAGACAACATCTTTTATGAAAATAAGTCAACAAAATCAAACATTTGAACAATTTCATAAGTAAGTTCTGACAGATCGTTCAAGAACAACATTTACATGTTTTGTTTCTTTTACAAAAGAGCCGATTCTCTTCTCTGCTTTTGATCAGCCTCTGTGCTTTCTGGTACTTTTAACAACAAAGGGCATCAGTCCATCAATGAGATCAGAGGAGTTCTTGCGATGCTGGGAAAGCTTTTCTGTTCCTGATGGTAAAAGTAACATTTAATCCTCACAAAACAAGGAAGGAATGTAAATGCACCTGTCCTTTAAAAGAGCAGAGAGTATGCAGTGATAAACTACTTTCTGCCTCCTATTGGCTATAAGGCCAAGGCTAAGAAACAATGTACTGTATGTTATGGCTATAACTATTGTCCACAGTACTGGTTTAATTCATCTACAATAACAAAAAAATGTTAGCATTCTGTGATACTGGCAATATACAGCAGCTGAGTGAAGGAGTTTGCATGAAAATTGACTTATTGAAACTTGGGCAGTATTTACCAAATTTAAAATCTGTCCTGCAGAACAACTGCACTCACTAACTCAGTCCTACAAATTTACCAATGTTAAGATAGAAACAATGTGGAAAAATGATAAAAAGCAATAACTGGATTTCCCTCATATTCAGTAGAGAAGAATAGAATAGAATAGTTCTTTATTGTTGTTGTACATGTGCAATGAAACTGTAGGTGCCCCACACAAGCTGTGCTGGAATAAAATATAAATAGTAGACAGCAAGAGTAAATAGCAAAGAGGAGAAGTTTCCTCATACAGACCCTTTCCAAACAAACTTACAAGGTTGACCTGATAGCCATTGTAAAGCAAATAGATATAAACATTTGGGAAAAGTTTAAAAGTTAACCATCACTGGCAAGGAAAGATTACAGTAGAATCTCATAAAAATTGCAAGCATAAATAACAGAAGAGACAAGAGAATGAAAAACCAGTAACCAACTATAAAAGAATCACTAACGACATAATAAAACAATAGAAGACACAAGTTCGGTCAATCATGATGTTTGTGCAATGTATGTATGGTCAGAAGGGGGTCAGATTTTCACTGCAGGTAACATTTGTAACATTTCATGTGACAAATATGGTGGTGATGCTGACAGTATTTTTTGCCATTTCAATTTATTTATTGTATGTTTGTTTAGGTTTTTTCATTTTGTTTTTATAAAGAATTGTTTTTAAAATATAATGCACCATAACATTAGTGAATTTGGCATGACTAAAGATTAAACAACGTAATTTTTAACCAAAACAATATTATTCATGCATATTATTACTGCAAAAAATATATATCATTTTATTTTGTGGTACTCTTTGTCTGATGAACGTCAAATATCAGCTAATCACAGTGTGCATCATACGCCAATACAGAGGTCAGAATATCTAGTCAGTAATGTGTTAACTCAGGGAACCGATGTGATGAAAGAAAAATGTTATTTTTTCTGAGGAGTGAATTAATGTTCATCAAGGCACCACTGCTACCACCACTTTGACAACACATCTCATTGCAAATGTCAACTGTGCAAAGGTAGCTGTATATTTCTGTAGTCCACAAAATCCCAAAACACATTCTTCTGGAGAGAGTTAATAGCTTATACACAAATGATGCCTCTATCATGGTTTTGTCATGTTATAAATTACTCTCACTAAGTGGGAGCTGCAGGGAGGCTCAAACAAAGCAATCCAGAGTCTATGTAATGGAGCTGTTCATTATTAAACAAAAGCCTAAATGGAGCATGCATTAAGGGAAATGAGCAGAGGCATTCACTGTTAGTGAATCACAGAGGAGGACTTAAGGTTCACTCTGGTTGAAAATCTAAAAGATATTTTGTTGTATTTGTGGTAGGAATATCTGCTCAAAAAAAAAAATAACATGCACAGGTTAACTTGCACCATGTTGTTCATTTGCTGCTCTAGCTTTGCTGACTGTACTGTGCAATAAGAGACAGAGAAAGCAAGACACTGATAACTGGGCTGCTGTGAGTCATGGATTCGAAGTAGCTTTTGGAAAGTTTACATTCTTAGAATAAAAGTACAATAAACTTCTACATTGAAACTAGTTAAAAGCTGTCTTTCTAGGAATTCTGTCTGTGTTTGCATAGAAAAACGGAAAAAAAATTCAGCGATAGGTTCTCTAAAAGTAGGCCAATTTTAATTGAATCACAGAAAACGGTGGAAAAAGGTTTTTAATTTGTTCATCTTGAGGCATTGCATGAGCACTGCAAATTATTCAATTAGCACTGTCTGCCATGGTGAAGCATGCCTATGACTTGCTTAATAATTTTGATTTTCCTCAATGGTACGCTTGGAGTTAACACTGAACATCGTAATTCTGCTTTTTACAATCTCGTCCGAAAATAGAAACCAGACTCTGCTAATTTAGTTTTAACTAGGCCTGTGTGAGAGCCCGATGTAATGAGAAGGAGCAATAGTGAGATGTAATAATCGTTCTCATGGCAATAGAGAAGGGCAGGAAAATTGTTTATTTTCAAGTCTTAAAACTTGCTTTTATACATATATTTTATGGAAACCTGTGTCTACAAGAGGACTGACTTTTACTGACTTTTTGCAATTTTGTATTCAGGCCTTGGAGTATTGGACATTTCATTTCAGCTGCAGACTGATGCATTTTCGGCTTTGCACAAGGTCAGTCAGTATCACTTCACAGTATATGATGAAAAGTCAGTTGAATACAAGTTGCAAAGGTTACGTATAAAGTCAGCTACCGGCCACATGAAAAGCTATGAATATATACTGTAACTGCTGATGCTCATTCACTGCTGAAAAAAATCATCAAAGCCACATAATTCTGAGCTGCTTAATGAACATCTCCCCTTAGCCACCCTCTTTATCTCCTAACGCTCTGTGTATTAAATTCAAAGCACAAAACAGAAATGAATGAGTGCGTGCGTGCGTGCGTGCGTGCAGGCGTGCAGGCGTGCGTGCGTGCGTGCGTGCGTGCGTGCGTGCGTGCAGGCGTGCGTGCGTGGCTTCATGTTTAGTATTTCTGCATTGAAGTAATTGCAATTAAACATTAGGTCAGTAGCACATTCTTAAAGAATGCCCTTTAGCCTAGTACTAAAAGGTCTGACCTCACATGCAGGTGTTTGTCCAAGCCTGTAAATCCCACCTAACATCTAATATATGACCATGAACTTTATTTTATGGCTTTGACTTTACCCCCATGCTTCATGAATCATGTCTTTCTCCACACGGTTACTATTAGCATAGCTGATATGACAAGTAGGCAAGTCACCTCAGGCAGTGAGAGATGGGATGAACGTTAATGGCTACAAAAAGTAGCCACTGCACTATTACTTGCAATGTTTCCCATCTGTATTCCCCTTTACATTATCACCCTTAGTTCATATTGCTCTCTCGCAGTTTTCCCCGGGCAGCAGAAGATCAAATCCCTCTGTCAGTGTGATGGATTACATAGAAAATGCTTACATATTTTCTCACTAATGACAAAAGAGATTTGGACTGAGATATGAATTATTAACTCATAACAAGGTAAGCATGACACTGGATGCAGTTACTAAAAATAATGGCGCTGCCCTTAAAATATCCCCAGATCTGTTCTTTCTGCCACCAGAATTTTACGGGACATTTGGCTTCATGGAACTCCGTCTCTTCCTCTGACTTCTAAGCTGTCCGGGCATGCAGGAAAAGAAGCAGGAAATCTGGGCATTATAGAGCCAAACCACAGTGTAGTGAAGGAGGCTGAGCCTAAGCTGAAAGCACAAGTACAACTCTCTTAGACAAATTAAGTACCAAGCATTGCTGAACCAGCCAAATTTAAAACTCGGGGTGTGCCAACAAAGCTCCCGTGAAACACTTTGATGCAGGATTTTCAGTTTACCCTTGTAAAACTCTGATGGTGAGAGTACCTAAATAATTTGGAAAAATTCATATGTTTTCGATATATATAGAACATGTACGTTTTGGGAGTAGTAAAAGTAAATAAGATTGCTAGTAACAAGACACTGAAATGCCTAGACCGATAGATGCCCTTTAGCTGACCACACCCTGAAATTGCAGCACAGTTAAGCAATGTCCACGGGTAAAAGCCTGCAATGAGTTAATGTACCAGGTGCAACTGTGCTCTTAAAAAGCAAAAACCATTTCTAAATTAGGATTTGGCTGCTATCCCAAGGTTATGTCTGTGGTTATCTCTGCACTGGTTACAGTGCTCCTGCTATTTTTAGATACTGAATGTCCTGTTTGCAGTTCCAGCATGGATCTCAAACTTGTCTTCAGAGCAATAAGAGAGCCGTAATATTTAAAAGTTCTGAGTTTTTAATTAACTTGACAGCGTAGAGGAGACCAAGCGTGCATTCGAAATGCACGTAGTCCAATGTATGTGTAAGTGGTCACAACAGGAACTTTGAGCAACAATTTAAAAAGTTCATTTGAAGTGCTGGAAGGAGACAACTTTGCAAAGAAAAATCAGTGAGCAACTTTCAACTCAACAATTGTTACTTGTTAGCTAAGTATCTTATGTAAAAATACTAATACTCACCAAAACCAAGATAGATACTAATATAAAATACAATACAAATCCACAGTTTCAAAGAAAAACAGAGAAACTAAGAAAAACCAAACTGAGCCCGAATTTTTGCTCTGATTCATTTATACCGGATGAGTAATAAAGTGTCCTGACCTGTTACCGGCTCGTGAGACCAGTGTTATGACAGGCTGGTGCTAGTTTGCTTTGTAGGTACAGCAAAGAAATTTGGCTCATCAAAACTCTGTTTATTAGATTCAGTGATAACTAAACTAGAAAAAAAGTCATGTGTTATGACAGGAAAAAGTATGTGTTGAAGAAAATTATGTTTTATTTATAAATGAGAGCCCAAAAAAGTACAGAATACTGTGTCCCAAAGTCTTTGTCAATGCAGTATCATTTTCAAAACATCCAAAATTTTCAGGAAGGCATACCAGACACATTCTGTATCTACATAAGAACAACTATTAATACAACATTTATTTTAATCAGTGGTGCACTTAAAAAAAGACATTATCCTGAAGCTACAAACTGAGTTCCTCCCCTCTCACAGTAAACAGTGGGTTTGTAATCCGGTTTGCAACACACATATACTGTCAGAGTCATTGACAAGCAAAGCTAAGAAGACAGCGAGCCAAAGTTGGACACGCACGCACAGCTGCTTATGCATGCTGCAAAGTAAGCAGTGTACTTCAAACTAAAATTGCCTTCGCTACACACTTGCAAAAAGTTGGCAAGAGCAAAGTGTTCAACCGGGGGAAAATGAGCGAGCAGCCCGAGAGCGAGAGAGAGAGAGAGAGAGGATTAGAGAGAGTGAAAGAAAAAGGAGAGAAAGGAGAGGCGTGGGGGTAGTTCAACAAATTGGATATCAAATTAGATTATTAGCTTGGACATGTCTTTTTGTGCACTCGGGCTTTCTCATTTTCTCTTGTTTTCCGTTGTTCCCCCTGTCACACCTCACTAAGAGACAATAATGTGAGAGGGTAGTGTGCTTCTTGCCACAGAGAAACTTTAATCTTGGTCACCTTCCACTTTGCACACGGATATATACACACAATGAAACACACGTCTGTGGACATTCAAAGAAGCACAAACAAGCTGCCGTTGTGTCACAATGAAGCTCCCACTGTGTAAGTACCTCTGCGCAAAGAGGACAGGTGATTCACCTGCGACATCATCTCTTAGCCTCATTCTGTTATGTCTCACTTTCCATTTTTCATTAATGCAGAAGGGTTGCACTGTGCCTGACCTGACACAAACAGAGAAACATACATAAAAACATACACAATGTTTTAGAGCCTTCTGGATGCAAGGCAACGTTTTGGGGGGGGGGGGGTTAGAAAAAAATCCATGTTGATGCTGTCATTCATGCTTGTTTGTCAGACTGGGTTGCTGTTGCTATTTACAGAGTCAGAGTTCAGTGGTAGGTTGGAGGTTTCATAAGCAGCGCTGAACGTACAATAAGGCCTCCCCTGTGAATGCAAAAAAGCTTGTGCATTCCTTTTTGTTCTTTGAAACAACGTTATGTCAGATTTGGATCAACTTGCTGAAATTTTACTGGAAACAGCAAAGCAAAAAAAAAAAGGAGAAAAAAGCAGTCACACACGCTTACAAAGTCAATCAAACTTAATGTTGACACAGTGGCTGTCAGGGTGAGAGATCAGTGCTGCTGTAAAATCAGTGAAACATGTGGAATAGTGTCATCAGTCGGGCAGAGGAGAGCTAACACAACTGGGAACTCTCACAAGGTTTGAGAATGGCTTATCAACCTTTACTTGACCATAACCTCAGTGACAGGTACTACTGTGTGAAATTGACTGTGATATTAATATACATGTGATTTTTCAACAGAATTATTAAAGGATTGTGCAAAATGCATTTTAAAAACATTTTGTTGTAAATGCTTCAAAGAGAAATAGAAATAATTATTAGAAATGACTCCTCATCTTTATAACAAACAACTTTTTGCAGATTAAAGTCTAATTTGAAAAAGACTGCATTGAAGTTTCTTAATGAAAATAATGTCACAGATCTCTCTTTTATAATACCGTATATCTTCCACTAATCGTCTGTCTCTTTTAAACGCCAGTTTCTAATAAGCGCCGGGTTTGAAAACCTGTCAAGGAAAAAAAGCCACTGACCAAGCAGCAGATATACTGTTGCCTCGACGGCCACCATTGTTGTAGCGTTCGTGTTGCATATTAATTACATTGCGGGACACTCAAACAAGCACGCATACAATTTAT
The DNA here is from genome assembly GCA_015108175.1 of Pelvicachromis taeniatus. NCBI lineage: Eukaryota > Metazoa > Chordata > Actinopteri > Cichliformes > Cichlidae > Pelvicachromis > Pelvicachromis taeniatus. The sequence goes on along the minus strand of VURO01000680.1, from coordinate 36,238 downwards.
TACTACATTGTAATGGAAAACTAGTCGATTCAACTCGAGTTGTGGCGAGGTACTATTGGAAAAGGGGCTTAAATACTATGGTCGCAAAACTGGAAAACCATCATTGCTGAAGAGCTTATCTTAAAAAATCCAAAAAGGCCAACTATTAACAAATATAACATAGTGACTTGCTTAAGTAAGACATTGTCTTGAGTTGCACAAAAAGAAAATAGTCTTTCTGTAGAAGGCAAAGTAACAGGGTGAGTATTTGGGGCAAGAGTAGTATGAGACCTACACTTGGAGTTGCAACATCAAAAATAAAAATCACATTACTTTGATTTTATACCATTAAACTAGAGATAACAGGCTGCACATAGAGGAGGTTGGGGTTGTCTTGAAAGGCTGCCAGAAAGTGACATGTGTCAATGCCATGAAAGGATCAATATACCCTGCACAGGTTGCCAGTCCATCACAGATATCCATCCTGGCTCAGATTCTATGGTCGATCTAGAATCACCGGTTAGCTTGGCAGAGATATCTTTTGATTATGGGGGAAAGCTAAAAAAAAATTCCAGAGAGATCCCAAGCAGGAACAGGAAGTAAGCATATGAAGAACAAGGAAACTCCAGACAGAAAGGCTGGCTGGTTGATTTGAATCCAAGCCCTATTTGATGTGACAGTGCTGTCGCTGCATCAGGCATTTTCTATAACAGCACCTGATGCGCTTAGATGACTGAATCATTCCAGCTTTCACAAAATGGCTCAGTTCTCAAGCATCCAGTCCTGTTTACTTAACAGAAACGTTGTTTAATACGGTACACTTACAAACAGGTCCACGTATCTGTCATGTAACAAAAGATGAGGGAACTAAGAGAAGATGTTAAGTAGCACTGAACAATCCACAAGGGTGTGCAATGCAGAAGCTCATCTGTCATGTTGTTCTGCTGAAAGCACAATACTTCTCAATACATAAAGGTAGGGTTCCACTGTTTTCTCAACAACATTCACTAGCTCTTATTTTTTCATTAAAGAGTCGGAAATGCCTACATGGCCCAAAGTACAGACCGTCCCTCCAGACAAATAAAAGAATAAGTCACCACTACCTTACCTTTCAATAAGTAATGAAAGAAACAGATCAAGTGATTTTTAAAAGCAAATCATCTCATGCTGGTGTCTTCCTCTACAGCGCCATGATCTCCACAATCACCAGCTACCTTGTCTGCTTGTGAATGTGGCTGCCAAGAAAATCACAGACCATCTTGTCAGTAAAAGAAATGAAATGCTTTCTGCGCCAAAACAGACAGATACTCATGGATGAAAGTAGCCTCGCGAGTAGAAATGAAACCTCCTGACAGAAATACACAGACAAACACAATTATTCTCTTGATGGCACACTCTCCCTCAGTCCCATTCTCTGTCTCTCTCACACACACACACACAAAAATGTGCAAGCATACACTGGCTGCACAGGGAGACACAAGAGGGATTTGCCCAAACGAGCTGCATGTGAAAGATGAGCATTGAGTGTAATCCCTGCAGAAGGTAAATAGACTGGGGGAGGTTTTATACAGAAGCCAGGGAGCAGAACTGTGAGTGTCACCTCCCGCTGTGACTTTGAAGACTGTGGTTGGAGAGCACAGAGCCAGATAGGACAAGGAGAACAGGGAGCAAGCATCTGTTTTCTGGCCTGGTCGGCTGAGCTGTTTTATCTGTCTATCTGCCTGCCTGTTTCTCACTCTCTACTTTTCTTTTCCTTTTCTGTCTTGTCCTATTTTCCTCCATGCCTGCGCCTGTATTGTTATCCGTCTGCCTGACTTTTTCTCTGTGAAGATAAAATGAATCTTTAATGATCCTCTGTGGAAACTTTCCCAGTCGCAAAAGTCATAGAAGAAAGCATGAGAAAATATAAACATGGAAACATGGAGTGTAAGAAATTGGGGATTATATAAAGTTGTCTAGGTTGTCAAATGAAAACCTTGTAAACCAAAAATGTTTCTTCAAAACTTGTTGAGAGAAAACTTGTTAGAAAAGTAACTACATTGTTGCTAGACAATGATTTAGAATTACGGAAGTTTGTAAAAGGTTTAGAAGCTCAAGGTGCAAGAGAAGTTTGTCTAAAGCAAAGAGCTGACGTTTAGAAACTGGACCAAAGGTCAAAGAATTAATGGACCAACCACTGGTCAGTGCAGCGTTCCTTAAATAGAGGGCTCTTCATTTACCATGTTGTAGAACTTGCAACCAAGGGATTCTTTAAACTTTGGTAAAGCTTGTAACTTAAGTAAATTTGATATCATTTTTAGTTACAGAAAACAGTTGTCTCTACTCCTGCTAGACTTTATGATCAAACCTTTAATTTTGAATATGTGGCTAAATGTTCCTCATACATCTACAGCACTATCAACATTTCCACCTTTTCAAAGATTTCACAGCTTATTACCTCAGCCTAGTATATGTTATGACTGACAAACTGAGTGTTTCGGGTGGTGCTTGTCTTCTAGAATCTAGTTTAAGAAAAACAAGTATGTGAACATGGATGCACTTATGCTAGCATTTGGCTCACAGATCATACAGGAGAAAATCACCAAATAAACATTGCATACCAATTATGTTAAGTATGTCACGGCGGGGTGTGCTGGTGTGTTAAAGGAATGGACTCAAATGCAGAACACAGGAGGAGACTGTACAGAAGTTTGAACTAAGGGCGAGCCTTTATTAGGGCTGATACACAAGATACAGCAAATGAAGCGAGATTAAACTTGGACTAGACTAAAACCTGAACTGGGAAAACTAAAATAACTGAGGCAACAGAGACAAGACCGAGGAACTATGAAACAACTATGACAACTATGATTTCTATGATAAGACGTGGAAGACTATGACTATGAATACATGGAGGGAGGTAACACAGACGATCCGACAAAGACTGAAAGAAAGCACACAGGAGGTGATCAGGGGAAGTGTAAACACATGGGGAAACAGCTGACAAAATGAGCATGACGATGATGAAAAGTAACACTAAGCACAATGAACATAGAAACAAGACTTTCAAAATAAAATAGGAAACCTAACGAGACGCCAACATGACACGAGCTTGACAACATGAAACAAGACAGGTTTAGACACACAAACCAACAAAAGAGACTTAAACACAGGGGTGATGACACAAAGGGATCTAATGGACAAATACGTATAACTGAGCAACCTAGGAGCTTAAGATGGCAAGATGAACTTAAACGTAAACAATGAATATCAAAATACAAGGAAACTCAAAACACTGGGATGAAGGATGTCTTTGAATTTACTTAAGTTTTGTATTGATTTTTAAGGATCCTGAAGTAGCCAGATACCCACAATTTCCTTGTACATGTACTATGGCAATAAAGGGCCATTCCATTCTATACTGAGATCCAGTTTTATGTTATATCCCAAATTACAATCATTTACAAGTTTTTGTGTTTACAATGCAAAAAAAAAAGTATATTAATCAAATAGTGAACAAATAACATTAAATACTTGGTGTGATCATCCTTTCATCTCCTAGTTGCCTGTTAGTGTGCAGTTTTTCTACATAATTATCAGCTTCTGGGAAAACTTTAAGTTGTTTCACTTGCTTCTGTCTCCTCATAGAATTGCAGACTGACTCAGTGATATTGAGATCAGTACTCAGTGGGGGGGATACCATCTGTTGCAGGATTCCTTTTTCTACTTGTCACTGAAAATAGTTTTTTAATGACTTTTGCTGCAGAATAAATGTCGGGTGGATCAAATGCTTCAAAGATGCTCCTGTGTTATGAATAGGAATCTACACTTTTGCACATATGTGGACATATTGTCAGCTTGTTGTTGCAGCTGCTTTGCCCTTAATGTTTCTCCTGTGTATCTATTACTTAGCCTCTCCTCTCTCATCTTTTTATCTGCAGTGCATCACTTACTCCCTCCCTCCGCCACAAGCACTGTCTCTTCTCACCGCTTTCCCTCTCATCAGCTTCCACATCTATCTCACCCTGCACTTTTTCCCTTCATCTCCCACGTTGTCAACCTCCACCCCACCCAATTTATCTTTCACTCTGTCAGCAATGAGATCAAAGCATCAAGACACAGGGTATTTAACCCATCACTGGTCCTGCTGATCAGCACCTTCTAAAGTCCTGCTGTCAGACTGACAGAGGCTCATATTCATCCAGACACACAAAGACACAGACAATTCACGGAGAAGTGGAGCAGTACTTATAAAAAGAGTGACAGACTGCAAGTAAAAGATACAGATGTCATCTTGCATCTGTGTCAAATAGATGCCATCTTTGGCATACTTCAATTAAAAAATGTTTTATTGCATACAAAACAGGCACACACACGTACAAACAGACCCAAAGGACAGCTAAGCCTGCAAGGAGAAAAAGAGGGCAGGTTATTGGCCTTTAAAATCAGAAAGTGCTGATGGCTCCCATCAATTGATATCTTTCATCTGTTTGATGGGGCAAATGCATGCATAATCACAATTACAGAGGGCTCTGATCTTTAATCTGCAGCTGATTCATTTTTGTCGATGCCTTTCATTTATATTCATTAGCTCTTTGAACCTGAAAAGGTAGATTTCCTCTCGCACTGGTAAGGTCAGATGCTGCTCGATGTCATATAACTTTAGGTTTTCTATCTCTTAGTATATCTATCCAGCCATCTATGCTTCCACCCATAAAATCTAGCCATATACCAAGAAAGTTACCTCGTCCTTTGATTGAGGATACCGTACTGAACATCTAACTAAACTTTGTAGGTAAAAATAGCTGCCTCATCTAGTTTCACAGACTCTCATTGTGAGTACTCCTGCTCGAACATTACTACAGTTTCAAAGTAGTTTCATCATAAAATGACTGCCTTCATAATATCCAAAGAAGAGACCATAAATTATCACATTCATTACTCTTTCATCAGTGTTGCCAACGTAAGCTACTGTTTTAAAGTCAGAGGAAGCAGATGAGAAAGACAGAAGAGTCAAAATGTTTCCCAAAGGAAGATAAAAACCTAATAGGAGCCCTCCAGGACTCAACACTAATTGACCTGAGCTTTTACAAATTGTCTATGAAGATACTTCACACACACAACAATAATTGTCTTGACAGATATTTTTAACCTTGTAGTTTCAAGACACGCGGATGCAAAAAAAAAAATGGCTGGTCTGTGCTGCTTCTACCTAACAGAGATTAGGTACTCTTTTTTTTTCTGAAATTTCAGAATGCAGCAAGGTGGCAATGAAGCTTTACACTATGAAGACTTGAACGGATAATCATCAAGTTGTAAAAAATGTCTTGAAAACATAAAGACTCACTTACAGGCCTATATTCTTTCATAAGCTTTCACCTCTGCTTAACCTCAGATATGCTTTAATTTTAAGAGATGTGATAGAACATGACGGGGCAGCAAAGTGACTATAAAAATTATGATTACTGTAATTGGTATAGCAGGACACTGAGATTATGTATAAACATCTCCCCCGACCTCGGTAACCTTGTCTCAAAGCATCACAGATAATGTGCGATGAGCTAATAATGAGCTAATATTGACAGATGTGTTTGGCAGTGATGATCGGCTTATTGATGAGATGATATGATGTAAATATAAGGGAAGACAGCTTTCACCTATAGGCTTTCAACTGTATGGGCTTACAGAGACTAAACTATAGTTTTTCAGATGGCACACTACTGGAGGGTAAAGATCAACAATATTGAATTGATTGTGTCATGGTCCCTGTGTCTGTCCGGTCGGCCCAGTGAGGCTACATGTGTCCAGGCGGAGCTCATCATGGGCTCCCGCTTTTGGTCCTCGTATCTGCAAGTAATCGCTCACCTGTGATTCATCATCCTGTCTGTCAGCCACTTCTTAAGGCGGTGGCTATGAGGCCTTCGACTATTGTGCAACTCTCGTTAGTGTAATCCTGGCCTTTGCAAAACTTTGAGCTCTCTTTGTGCTTTTCGTAGTATTAACTACCTTGTTCTTGTATATAGATCCCCGTGACCCGTCTTGAGACCCTGTTTCCTGGAATCTGTATGGAGTGTGGCAGTTTAATGGAGCTGTGTGTGAGAGAAAAGACCCAGTTCCCCTGACTTCATATATAGTGCACTCAGTGTTTTGTAAATAAAGAACTGTTTATTGTGATTCGCAGTCTGCGCTTGAGTCTGTCTTGCTCCGCGGACCGCGGGTGTTTTGAAAATGACGTATCGGGAGTCTGCCGTTTTCGCCGGCTCTAGTGAGCCTTGACGACCTGCTCAGCGATCGAGCTAGTGGGCAACAAACACCTCTGAAAACGTCGGAGCACCCCTGCAAATACACAATGTCTTGATAAACCGAGCAGATATTTGAAGTTTACATAGCTACATTCTCACCTGAAAATATGTTAAAAGTTTATTTTGTGACCCAGAAAGAGTAATAAGAGTAATATTAAAACAGAGTAGCTGCTGCCATTGTTGGAAACTGGAATTAGCTGGGCCGCGCTATGAATTCTGGGATATGGTGGGCCACAAAGGATACACCCGACCCGTCTTTCAAATTTGGGAAAATGAAGGATGCATTTGTCAGCTGCATTTGAAGGAGTCTAGGAATTGGGACAACCTTCATCGCATCGCTGTGACGTAACCGGCCTACAAATGCGACCTCCGAAGGATGTGGCCGAGGTTTTGGGACAGACCTCATGTATCCATTTTCTGCCACTTATCTGACATTTTTCAGTCCAGCAGCAATCAAGGGCCTTACACTTGGCTGCATATCATCTCCAGGCCGCATCTCGATGAACCCAACAGAACTACATCATCTGCAAAACCCAGGGACAAGATCCTGAGCTTGCAAAACACAACACCCTCCACCCCATGACTCCACCTAGAAATGCTCTCCATAAGGGCTGCCCTGGCAGACACCAACACCCACCAGGAGCAAGACTGTAATGTCACCCAAACACCCTCAGATAAAGATCTTATTCATTGCTCCACAACAAGGACAAAAACAGCATTGTTCCTCTTGGATCTCCTGTCCAGCACCCTGACATACAGCTTGTACTTACTTTAAGGACTCTGATACCCCGGAGGTTGTAGGCTACCCTCCAGTCCTCTTTCTTAAAAAGGGTAATCACCACCCTAGCAGTATCCTGATCTAGAGGCAGACTAAGGTGTTAGTCCGAAATATCTACACAATGTTGCAAAGGTATGTTAGCCCCACAACATCCAGTACTTTCAGGAGCTCAAGGCAAATTTCATCCTCCCCAGAGGCTCTACCACCAAAAAGATGTTTAGCTACTTCAGAGACTTCACTCCCAGTGATAATCAAGTCAACCCCTCCATCCCCAGGCTCGACTTTCAGTTCGGAACAATTACAGTGAGATTTCAAACTGCTGTTGATAAAATAAAGTGATTAATTAAGGGAGGTGTAAAACTGCAAAAGAAAGGCTCCATGTGGATTTTTCTTACTTTAATTTGTGTTTCTGCTCATTGCTAAGAAATATGCATGAGATGAAAACCAGTAATGATAAAGAAAAATTGTCATCAGTTTGACAGGTGAAGAAATTATTAGCACTGGAGCAGCTGTATCAAGCTGAATCATTCGAGACTTTGATGATATTCTATTTTCCCCAAGTCATGCATCACAAAGATTAAAAAAAAAAAAAAAAAAAAAAAAAAAAGGGGGGAAATTTAAT
>VURO01000680.1:2745-28558 GCA_015108175.1 Pelvicachromis taeniatus | reverse complement strand
AAAAACAACGTACCAAAAAAAAAAAAAAACCATAAACAAACAAACAAACAAACAAAACCCCACAAAAAAAAAAAAAAAAAAAAAAAAAACAATAAAAAAAAAAAAAATAAAAATAAACAAAAAAAAAAAAAAAAAAAAAAAAAAAAAAAAAAAAAAAAAAAAAAAATCAGGGGTGAGTTTCTATCCTGTCATCTTTTTAAGTTTTAGTTAAAAGCTCTATCTGAACAGCCATGACTCACAAAGCCAGCAAGCAACATGGACGAGAGCTTGTTAGCCTGTTGGAAAAACATTTTTTAGCTTCAGGTTTGCAAGTTGTCAAATCTTTCTTTGTTAACAAATGTGAAAACGGAGTCAGCACATCACCAATTAGACAACATCAGCAGGGGGCTGTGCACAACTGGTCGTGGCAGGAGAAATTAATTACAGTGTTTACCAAAGCTTAACAAAAGTCCATAATTTTAATCATCACTGCTCATGTCACTGTGGTTCATTCAGAAGTCATCCATTGGGAATGACTTGTCAGGATCTGCACCGTGCAAATCTTCTTCCTGTGAGTTGACGGCGTCAGTGCGCGGATGCACCCTGTGAGGTTTGATTGCAAAGCTAATTACTGTTTTTTTCAGATTAATTTGTCAGTAAATTAGCCCTGACTATATGACGAAAACACTGGCTGATTTTAATCATTTTGCAACATTAACCTTTTGGTTGTTAACAATCATGAATTTCTCTGGTTGAACGATATGCAAGGGCTGAGTCAGAGAATGTTTGCTCCCTAAGTCTTAATGAGTGTCAAAGTCAAATGTTAATATCTGCTGCTATAAAGGATCAGTTCATCCATACTTTACTATTTCCTTCATTAGGCATGGTTGTCACATCCAGTACACACCAAAACCTCTAGTCTATCATAAAATCTACATGCATGCTGCTCATAATCATGTGTTTATTATTTGCTATGTGGTAGTAAACCGTACATAGTCAGTGGTGGCGCTTTGCTGAACTTTGTTATAGTCAGATGTGTTTCTAACTTTTTCCCTCCTGCTGCACATATTTATATTTCCTTTGGATAAAAAAAAAGAATGTCTCTGGTTATAGTGTAGACTAGAGCCACACCATTTTCACCCACTGATCAGTAAGTAGCACAGGACTTGCAATTTCATTCACCAATTGGCAAAATAATTGTGGCATAAGGTGCTTACCTGCAAAAGGAACACTTTGAGAACACTTCGAGATTTATCGCCCAACTGACTATTTTTTCTAAAGGTAAACATTAAAAACTCAGGATAAATGGCAAGCCTGAGTGCACTAAGTAAGTGTAAGGTTTAAAGGGGCCTTTTGCATTTCTTATTTTTTGGTTTTTATTGTTTTCCACTGGGGGATCTTTAGCGGATTTATATTTTAACTTAATCCGTTTTTCTTATTCAGATTTAAATCCACCTTTCTTGGAATGACAGTTCCTGAAAACAATGTTGCTAAAGTATCAAAATACAACTTAAAAATGGAGCGACAAAATAACAATAATAGAAAAAGAACAATTTAATTTAAAAATCTACACTGAATATGTTCAGTAAACAGTTATACATGATATACATGCATGTGTGAGTGTCCGTGTCTGTACTGGGCAGCCAAATATGGCCTGTCTCCTTTTCATAGGGGCATTTTTTAAATTAACAGTGGTCACATGTTCAGTATTGTGGACACTAAATTGTCGAACCACTTCTAGAGATTCATAACTAGGTTGGTAGGTTTCAAAATAGACAGAGAAGCTTTCAACAACAAAAAGTATGTATATATTTAAATATATATATTTTTGGAATTATAGTACTTAAGTGCTATGAGAAAATCCTTAATTTTATTCTATTTGATAGGACTACCTATTGATATTTTGCAGCATGACAGTTGAAATTCTCACTATTTGTCTTTTGCAATGTAAAGTTTTTTTTTCATTACTGTGCCTAAATAAGGGATTTTTCAGGATTCAAGATATAGATAATGATTCAATTTTATGATACAAAAGCCAGTGAAAATTCTTGGTTTTATCTTTAATATTTCCTTAGATATTCATGTTCAAACAAAAAATAACATATTGGACTTGGATGAAATGAACCATGTTTCAAAAAAAAAAAAAAAATCTATCTTCATTGTACAGTCAGACTTAGCAATGACAACCCACACACGTCTGAGCTCCATATATCAGTTGTTAAGCTTAATGTGAGAATGCTTTACCAACATTCACAGATGAACCTACACACTTGCTTTAGCCTACTATCACAGAGACATTTGTAGCGAGGCTCCAAATGTTCCAGATGCTTTGAGTGTGAAGTAACTTCAGTCCGCCGACAGGTCTCATACACCACAACCGGTCTATCACATGACGCATACTGCTCCGACGTGCTAAGGTCACGACCTGGATTATGCCATTTCGCAAGTTTTGTGAGGTGTTTTTGTGATATTTAAAGGATTGAATTACATTTTATTTCGATATCCATTCCAGTCATTTACTTCAGGATCAGACCGATGCTGTATATTGGATCGGTCCATCTCTACTTTGTACATCTTATACTGAAAATCTGATCCAGAATATGAGTGGGCATGACAAATCTCCACAACAACATGGTTGTTACCTCATTATTACCTACAGCACATGCCGATTAATCAAATGTGATAAAATGTCAAACATAATGAACAACATCCTGTTAGCACATAGCCTGTAAAATGTTTTTCTCTGTGAGCTGGGGTACACGCATATAACACTATGGCAGGAATGTGTGCATACATCTGACGAGATCGTATGTCGGCCTCGTGGGCAGATACATTAAGTAGATGACCATATGCTGAAATCTATAGTAAGCTGATATGAGCTCTCCATTAAACTAATAAGTCTGAAGCCTGAGCTTTTGAAATCTTTCCAGCTATAAAACTAATGAAAATAATCAATCAACAGCAACAATAAGAGGGAAAACCCCCGCCCCACACTTCCCACAGCATGCACATATGCTTCACTCCTGTCTGAAGTTAAACACATTTTAACCTTGTTTTTGACGGCTCTTCTGAAGATCTGAACATTACCCTAAAGCCTGGTCCCTGAAGTACATTTCTGAATCCTCCTTAGGAATTTCTTGGTCTTACTGAAAGACAGGGAAGCTTCTTGCCTCACCCTCAGCCTTACATTACCCTTTTGTTCGATCTTTTATAAATCTTTCCTTTATTTATGTAATGTATGTCATTTTACTCCATTTTTATATAATCTCATTTATTTTTGCCTGCCTTCCCCGTGTATTCCTTTGTGTAACATATGGGTTTCATACTGGGTGGGAAATAAAATGTTCTGTTACCAAACAAACTTGTTCCTTTATTTTGTACAGTTGTTCTATAAGATGTGGCACTTCATTGACAAAATGTCCCAAACAGGCATTGTTTTTGACATTGCACTTAACTATGAGTCTGATCAAATTTGACTTGCGCTGCCATTCACCACTTCTGAGGAGTTCATGGTTGCCTGCCAGAAGAGGGGTTTTTTAATCTCTGTGCAAAGGATTCTTTGACTTAAAATTTTCCCACTTAATAAAAGAGACAAAAGGACATACGTTAGTACAAGGTAACAGCTCACCTAGTCTGATAAAGTCAATAGGATTGTGTAACTCAATTTCCTGTAAGCCCAGGAACATCATGAAGAAAATAGATTTCTTGTCAAAGGAACAAAGGCTATAGGTGGTGTGAGATGTCAGCTGCACTCTCAAACACAGCTACAGTAGTACAGAATTTACAAGGATGACCAGAAATAAAGGGATAGAGATGATTTTTTTGTTTTGTTTTTTTGAAAAAAGAGAGAAACTAAAGAAAGATGGTGATACCAGCCAGAAATACAATGAATATCAAAGAGGAATGGATATTACAACTGGAGGATAAAAAGGGATCCTAAGGGAAATGCAGCAGGCACAAGAAAAGTTGAAAAGAAAGCAAAAATAGCATGAGAGAGGAGCAAATTGACTGAAATAAGAATGGAAAATAGAAGAGAGATAAAACACTGAACAGAAGAGAGAGGCAAGAGGAGACAGTGAAGAAGGGACAATTAAATTGACCAGTGGTTTAAATGGCACCCTGGGGGGGGAGAGTGCGAGAAATGTAAGAGTTGAAGAGGAAGAGGAACTGATTCCAAAAAATAATTGAAAAGAGGATCACATAAAAGCATTCAAAGGTTAAGTAATTTTGCTTGAGGATCCTGCAGCGCATGAATGTTGATCAAAAGAGAGAGAAAAACAATTGGTAGAAAACAACAGAAGGACGGTAGAGACGAGGAAGACGGAGGGAAGGAAGGAGGGGAATCGGCGAAGCAACGATATTTCACTGGAGGATTAGGAATTACCCTGAGGGCCATCCCAGAGGAAGGAAACATGATCAGAGAGAAGCACTGACAGTTGGAGGAGACTTAAATTCTCACAAGTTGTACATGAATTACCAAGGGTTTTTAAAGTAACCAGGAGTTCGTTTAGAAGTTTGTGCCGACATATGAAAAATTTGCACATTTGTAAAAGTGAATTACAGAGACAAGACTTACGAAAACACACACATCCACAGACACGCACATATTTCAGTAAATACCCGAAAAGACAGCTTTCTGGATATTAAAAATGGAGTGCTTTCGGTTTTCTTCTGTCAGTCAGTCATTTCTTTTGACAGTGACCAAAATCGTGTCTTTGTCCTGCACTGGTTTGTTTCTCTTTTGGAGTCTCTTCCTTTCCCTGAGTCAAGAAGGAGTGAATCAGAGGTGTCTCTACCTTTTGGGTGGAACCTGGACTTCCACACCTCAGCCTGACTACCTGGTTCTCATTAACCTTATTAATAGCTAGTATTGATAGACCAGCCCAATCCGAGTCTCCGCCCGATTGTCTGCCTCCTTCATGTGGTAATCAGGCTCAGCTACTGTATGCCTCTCCTGCAAACTCGTTGATTCCTTGTGCTAACTCTTCTGACCATGCTTTCAGGGTGTAATTCCCAGGCTGAAGTGTGGACTTCTTACCAGACTCCCTACCCGTTTCTTTTGAGCTGATCTACTTCTCCTGCAACCCTTTGTGGAACCCTCACCTCTGCAGTTCAATTGTCTTCAGATGTTCTCTGCTCCTACAGAAGACCAAACCAGTGGCCTTTCACTCGGGGTTCTTCAAGTAAGGATACAGAAAAATCACTTCTCAGATCTTTCAAGCTAACACTTCTCTTCATTCCCAGAATGTTCTCACCCAGAGACTGCTGATACCCAGAGTTGCCTCAGGGTCATCTGTCTAAGTTTCTATTAACTTTGTGCTATAACAACTTGGTAATACATACTACTCGAGTCTTGCATTTTAGACGTCCATTTATTATCGGCCCACTCGACCCGTGACACATCATACCACACCATCAACCAAGTGGTTATCACAAAATAAAAAGAAATTTGCTATCGTTTTATAATATGGCCAATGATTAACAGTGTCATTTCCTGGTTATTAAAAGGAATATCAGTGTCTTTTATTTGGAATTACAGTGTAGTTGTATTTAACTACAAATAATTAAAGGTAGTAGATTAGAATAGGGGGTCATTTTATGTCTTGTAAAATGGTTGGTGTACGGTAAATAAGCTTCCTATTAATAGGCTATAATAAACATCTGCTATATGAAAATCCATTAATTAAAAACATAGATTCCGGCTTAAATTAAACAAGGAAGCCAGACTGTACGTGTGATCTTATTTTAAATATTGGACTTGTGAAAATATTATATAGATGTCACACTGGTATCTGTCCTCCCCAGAAGGTGAAAGAATGAATAGAACAAATGGCTAATAGTATCCTTCCTTTATCTACCAACTCACTAAATTAGGGACTCTAAAGTGAGTGTAGAGTTTATCTGTAGACATTTAAGAGGTAATAAGACCTTTGCAAAATTATGTTGTCGCAGAGTCACTTATCTCTACACACAAATACCGTACAACTATTTTATCAACCCCTAAGGATTTTCCCACATAAATTAACTTCCTGTTCAACAGTGAAAGTGCATTTTCTCCTAAGTGTTTTTTTTTTTTTTTCCTAATGGCACACCTCCCTGTTGCACATCCATTGCCTCAGTTTATGACCTGGAGTGCAAAGTGGAAAGCAGCAGCAACAACAAAAGCTGTGTAGTGCAAGAGCTCTTGGACCATTTATACTGGAGCAAAAGAGAATAAACAGAAAACAGAGCAAGAAAGGGAAGGGCACGTTCTGTAGTTCAGCCACAACAGTTTCAATATAGAAGATTTTAAATGTTGTTTATTCGTGTAGACCAAAAAATGCATTAAATATTCAGAGGGTCATGCACATAAGCACTTAAGACATGTATAAACATTCATACACATGTTTATAAAGCACTATTAATAAGATGGGGATTTGTTTAAACTTTAATAACAATGTAAATGCATCAGAAAATGCATATGCCATTCTTTGGCTACTCCAGACATTTAATCAATTCATCAATCCAAAGAAAATTATCTGTTGAGTCCCAGTATGATCATATCACAAAACAAAGTAAAAGAAAAAAATGTTGAAGTGAAGCATCTAAACTTGGTTCAATTTGCTGCACTTCTGCATAGATTCATCTTAAAACATCATCAGTTTTATTTATAAAAATAAAAATTAATAAATCACAAAAACATTTAGCTTCAAGGCGTTTTATACTGTGAAGTGAAGACCCTACAGTAATAGAAACAAAACCAAAACTCTGGAACCACCAGAAAGAAAAATTGAAATCCAGTCATTAAAACAAGATTTGAGGTGTGCAATAGACCTAGTTTAAACATCGTTTATCATAATCATCTTTGAGGCTACTATTAATTAAGTAGATTCTGCTTCTGAGCATGATTGCATCAGTCATTAAGACCGAATCATTTGGAGAATCACTTCATGGAGCAGATGTGGCTCAATAGGTAGAGTGGGTCATCCACTGATTGTAAGCCTGGAGGTTGGATTCTCAGCTTCTCTGTATGTCAGTCTCCTCCAAGAAAGATTAATCTGAATCCCAAAAACCATCTAAAAGGAAATATTCTGTATGTGATATTAAAAAAAATAAGCACAGACTTTAAAAGATGCTTAACATGTGCTGACCCTGTTTACCTCATGTCAGCATGTAGTCTTACAGCCTTCTGTAAGGCTACAGTGACACGAGCAAAAACAGTGGTTGGGGACAGCGGCACAACCAGAGTTATTGGGAGCATGTGCAATCGCCATGCAACCAATTGGTCACTGCAACTACTTGCAATTAGTCCCAGACATTCAGTGCAACTAGTCACCAACTTGATCTTATGGAGGCAGTCTTGTGTGACTGGAACCTAAATGAGAATGCTCCACCATTCCTCCAAAAATATTGTGCTGATTGCTGTGAGCGGATGTTTCCCCTCTATGGTTGTTCTTAATTTTTCAAACAACACTGTCAAGGTTTAAGGCATATAAAAACAGAATTGCTTGCATTGTTAGATTCCGGATATTGCATCTTTCTGTTCTTGCAATTTGACTTTTTAAAAAACTCATCAAATTTCATGAACTTGTAATGTGGAAAATCAATATTTTCTCAACAATACTTTAATGTGATCTACATTTCCTTTTCTGTCTCTGTAACTTTACTTTCTACGTTTATGCTCATGTTACTTCTTTATCTCTTTCCAGTAAATTCAATTACACCTCCCAATCTTCGCTGACTTCTTTACTAAGTGATAAAGTTCAACCACAATGGTCCACTGGTCCTTCAGTGAACCCATATGCAGGGATCACATTACTAACAATGCTGAGAAAGATGACACACAGGGGTGGTCATTACTGCAGTGGGTTTGGAGTGAATAAGAAATGTACGTGCACGAGTATTTCTGGATGGCTGTCTGTGCATTCAGTAATTTCATTGTGAAGTTTAATAACCCGCTCTAAAATGTCACGTTTGGGGTTTCCAGCTGACAAAGTTTAAATTGAAGATTAAACAAAAAGTATGCGTGCAAAAAGAAGTCAGTGGTTATGAACAAAGAACTTAACGCTTGTTTCATTTCACCCAGTGGCTGCTGTTATAAGTGCTTTTTACTGAGGTTAATTAAGCTGGAGCTGTTTGAATAATGGAGTAGATGACCAGAAGACCGCTCATTTCTAAGGTGTCTCAGCAAAGTGTGCATAAGGGAGAAAATACACTAAACTCTGCTCTATAAACACCTACTGTAGAAACATTGATGTACTTAAAATGAGATATCATTGCAAGCATACGGCAGCTATAATCTATATGAATGTGAAACTGCGCCTCGGTGCTACAGCAAATCAGTTTGCCCACCCATCCAAATGTGGCCAAAGAAAAATTACACAGCCAATAAGAGCTTATGATAGCAACCATGAGAGAAGGAATCATCAATCAGAAGCTGATGACAGCTGGGTAATTTAAACTGCAACACGCCTTAGGCTTTTGCTTGTGCGCGAATGTGTATATCTGTGGTTGGGTGTATGTGCATGCATGTGACTGTACAGTATGTGAGAGGATATTCCTCATATATGACTTGTCTTTTATGTGTGTGTATGTGAGCGTAGAGGTCTACTAGCACTCAGCTCCACAGCTACTGGCACGTAATGAGAGCTTTATGTGTTTTCATTACTTTGTGCCAGACAACAGAATCACACCGAGGGCTGTTGGCAGTAACAGAGGCTGGAGCAACGCAGTCAAATCAGATTAAGGAGGTGAGATATATGGTACCACAGGTGAGTAGGTTGGCTGGCTGAACTAACAAATCGTTGCTCTGGGGAGGAATACACACAAGCATTCCTGTATCGTGAGGTGCGAAACCATACTTAGAAGTGTGTGCACAAAACCACATTCACAGTATATAAAGCACACACGAAGCAAAAAGGACAAACTGAGCAAATGAACTGTGTGCTAATGTGCTCATGGGTAAAGCTGCACTGCCACTAAATTATGGGAATGATTGGACTGGAAAATATTTTCCAAACAGTTCTGCTTTCCATCGGGGAAAATATCAAATCATTCTTGCTGTTACCACAACAACAGTGTATGAAGTCATTTTAATGAGTTAACAAGCCAACTAAGAATTGATGGGTATCTTATAATGCCTCTATATGCTATATGTTAAAGTGAAAATGATTTTTTTTTAAGTGGAAAATATTTTTTGCTTTTTTTTTATTATCTATTCTTGTTTTTTTATTTAACACAAGCAAAATGTTTTTAAAAGTTTGATCTAATGAACACAGCATGTGGCATCTCCTATTTTTTAACAAACACCTTTAAGCATCCAGGAACAGGTGAAATGCTGAATTTTTCAAAGCATAGCTGTTTTGCCTGTGGTCTCACAGCATCTATCACAGACACTGAAAAACTGCTGCTGAACTTTATCAAACAGTCATTGCACACTGAAAAATAACAATATAGGACCTTTTGCAGTACAGGGGGAAGCCTCTGGGTTTTGACCAAGCATCAGATGATGGTGTTACAGTAGTACATCTATTGTTTATGCTGTATTGAGGTTTTGTAGATAGGTTACTGCTAACCACATGACATCAACTTGTTGGCCATTTTGGACATGTAAAAATCGCAGTGACAGTGTATGATCAAGTGAATAAGGCACCAGTCACAGACACAAGCTTAGAGAAAGGTAAGTGGTGTGTATTGCCCAACCAGATGGCAAAAACCTCAGTGCATAGGCTGCTAGCAGTCACCCGTGGTTTGTGTGGAAGTAACAGACTTTTCTACAGACAATGGCCCTCTCCGAGCTCTAATGAAACTGAAAAGTGCAACAGAAACAGGAAACAGGGACCACAGTTCTTCAAAATAAAAGTTTTGCTTTTTGCAAAAAGTTGGCTGATTTCCTGAGGCTGAGAACCGAGCCTTGTAGGTTCCTACTTCGTTTCCAACTTGAGCTGCACTTACACAAGTTTTATTACTTCTTGGCTTCAAGTTAGTAACAGCAGAAAAACATGAAAAATTACAGGAAACCACGCAAAACTGCAAGAAACTAAAGCCCAGTTTTTGATGCAGCATCTTTTTTGCACCTAGCAAGAGGCAGCAACCTCCAAGACCTTCTGCCAACTAGTCAGGGAATACACATTTTTCCATGGTTGTATCATGTCTAATGTAGCGGATAAATCTCGAGCAATGTGTGCGTACAATCTTTAATCTTTCATTTGCGCTTCTGTTTGCAGAAATGAATTGCATTCCCTGGCAGCACTTTTTTGCATGTGAAGCAAGTGTCAATACAGTGTTTGTGTCTGCTTCTAATGCACTCCTGCTTGATGTCAAGCCCATCATAGTTGGACCCTTTGCACTGTGCATACATGGACAGCTTCAAATTCTCTGAACTAATCAATAATATTATTTACCACAGATAAAAAAAAAAAAATGTTGTCAATGATTTGGCACATTTACATGGAAATAATTTAATGCATTCAGTTTCAATTAAAGGAAATGGGGTTGTATAAGCTTTTGGATTGGGATCAGAAAAGATACCAAAAAGTAAAATCAGTGCATCCCCAAAGAAAAGAGCTGACTTGCAGGAAGTCAGCAAGAGAAGCCAAGATCCAGTGTGGCTTTAGATAGAAAGAGTGACAGATTTGGAGAGGAAATGACAGGGTAATAGAAGGTAAGTGCCTTGAGACAGTACAATATTTAATCTCGCTGGCACTAGGCTCAAATATACCCCTGATGAGTTTGGCCTGAATCCCGCCACTTTCTTCTTATTTTTGCCACAGGTTTAGTGCAAAGGAGGGGGGTGGGGGGTGGGGGGGGTGTCTTTATTCTTCTCAGTAAGAAAAAGGAAAGGCTAGCTCGGGGAGAAATTGAGAAGTGGGAGGCAAACGAATTATTACTAGTAAATTATAAATGTGGGACTGGATGAGACTGCAAATTAATCTACTGGAGGAATGAAGAAATGAGGTGATGAGCAGCTCTGACAGAAGAACAAGCTGTGACATTATTGTGTGGATTAAAAACAATTAAAGTTACTTGTGAAGTATAACTGACAGAACAGCTATATTAAAACTTTAGCGAGTGTTTTGAGATATCTTTTAAAAGGCAACATTCACAAAAGTTGCACTAATAAGTTTATATTTTCAAGAAACAACTGTGTTCCCTTCTGCCATAAGCACTAACAACACTAACTATTTTAAAGCCTCAACCCGTTTGTCGCCATTAAAGTATCTAATCTTAATTGAGGGGAAAAACAAGACTGACAACAAAGCATTTCTTCGTTGAGTCGGGATAGATATTGTTTTATTTCAGCGTATCTAGGTACATCAGCAGCAGGTCGAGAATATTTGGTGTCTAATTTATGATTTTTTTTTTCATATTGTGTATCCATTTGAGCGAATGAACCCATCTGCGATCAGTTTACCAGCAGACAATGTCTCCGCTCTTATTTGAACATTCAGTCACTGCTACTAGAAGCTGCCAGTTTGCTGCTCTGGCCGTCTTCAACATCATTCGACTGTAGTCAGAATGGTTCCAATTCCATCTCCTTGCAGCTAGCAAAAGTGGTCCTTTTCCTTCTCTGGAGATCCATTATGAGCTGGAAGGGCACTAAAACCAGAATATATTATGCACACGCACCCGCACTGCTTCTACTGCCACAACTAGAATCAGTTCTGCGGGAAATACTGTATTAGGATTAAAAATCTAGGCCAAGTGAGTTAAGTTCAACCAGCATCATCCGCTATCGGTTATCTAGGATTTTTGTTAGACAGTAATCTCCCCAGTAGAGCATGGATTTAAAGAAAAAATAAAGAAATCAACAGCTTGACTAGATTAGTTTTTCCTGGAAAAGATGATTTCGTCCAAAAACGCCCAACGGCCAAACATCTGAACACAAACTACAGTTGTCTTGGAAACAAATTAGTGGGGTATGGGTTTGCCTTGGCGATTTCCGTATCTTCAATAACTTCAAGTTGAGCCATAAACCAATATCAATAAGGCCACCTAAGTAAGATTTACAAGTTCATACTTCCTGCATTATGATTTTATATAACCAAATATATGAATAATGAGAAGTTGGGGGTTTGGGGTCTTTTTTAGCGCTGAAAAGGGTGGGAAGCGTTAAATTTCTCTCTGCATCATTTCGGTCTCCATCTCCCTCTTCTTCTTGTCTCCTCTTCTCAGCAATCAGGTCAGTTGCGGAGTCTCGCTAGCGCGCATGTGCTCCCACAAATCCTGCTCTCACACGACTTGCAACCTGACTATGCAAGAAAAGCAGCATGGGACTTGGAGAGATGAGGAAGGTAAAAAGGGAATTGAGGAAAGGGAAAATGTGCAGCACACATTGGCGTCTTTGAGGACGACAAGGCGTAGGCACGTAACGCCTGCAAAAGAAAGACAGAGGGAAAGAGGAATGAGGAAAAATAAGTAAACAGAGAAAAGCTTGTTGGCGGCACCACATCCTCCTGAGACTGTGTCATCTATTTTCGCTGCCTGACAAGCATGTTCTTTCACAGCGATGCGCATCAAGGCAGGGGGAGACACAGCAAATACACAGTGAATCAGCGCCATCTCTCTCTTCCTAAATCTCTCTCCTTCACCATCTCCCTCTTTTCTCTCACACACATTCATCTCCCCATGGATGCCATGTCACTGACTTCAAGAGAGGAGCATTTGCATTTCTCTTCCCCTGTGTCTCCGAACTCACATGCTGGTTCACGTGACAGTGAGCGTGAACGTCTGTGCGAGCGCATCTGTGTCTGAGTCTGCCTCTATGTGTTTGTCAGTGTGTGAATATGCATTAGCGACGCGCCATGTGTACCTGCTTACAAGCGTGTCACGTTTGTGCATTTGCATGTTCGCGTTTGGGCTTTTATCACTCCTTGTACAACAACGGGGTGCATGCGCGCATGTGTTTGTATTTTGACACGTGTTGTTGATTGTCAAGACGAGATGCTCTTTAGCCAAACATCTGCACGCTGTTAGACATGCAGCTTACAGCAGAGACGAACAGAGTTTATCTTGTTAAAAAGGGTGTATTCCAGCAGAGAGCCTCGAGGCAGAAAAGAACACATAAAAAAATATGAAGATAAGCAAAGTTGTGCATCTTTCCATCGTGCACGATTCTAATGTAAGGATCCCAAATGACTGTTGGCAAGACGTTTGGGAGGTTTGCAGCCGTCTATGTGAATCATCTGAGAATAGCTTCATAAAAATTGAAGGGGTACGCTGAATGAGAAACTTGGTCTATAAACTGTTCTGTACCTTAAAGGTCAAAAAGGAAATACATAAAGATTAGTAGTCCAGGTAAAAAATTACAACGGCATAACTTTGGGCATCAGGTTAAAGGGAAAGACATTTTGAGGTGTGTTATTAAGGTCTTTGAACACAGTCAGTCAGCAGAACAGCTTCAGTGCTGCTTGCCATACTTGAGTCTCCGACTGAAACTCCCCTGCTTGCGCAAACGTCATGTCTCCAAAACATGCTAAATAATGAGACAACAACTTTCACTGTAAATTAGAAACAGCATTCTTCTTTATTTAGAACACACACAGAACTTTGAGCAAGTGAGGAGTAGTTGAAGTAAAGTGTATAGCCTACAAATGGCCCCAAGTTACCATTTTTCTATTCAGAACTCATAAACAGTAAATAATTACATAAATATGGTGTTAGAGTCTCTTATTTCTTTATATTTTACATCTAAGGAGGCAGAATTTCTTGTAATTTTTTCAAACTGTTCACGAACCATATTTCTCCAGCATTTCTGAAGGTCTCTTGAACTTTTTCTGTGGCTGATTTTTCAGACTTTTTCCATATTCAGAGGAAAAGTTCTTCTTTTTTTTTTGTTACCCAATCATACACTTACCCAACTGAAGGGATGAACCAGTGTTGTGTCTACACAGACCGGACAACTTAGTGAAGAACCATCTTTAAATTGTATCTTTGAGCCATTTGTTACTAGCAGTGTGTCACAAAAACACACGATTGATTCTGATTTCTTTAGTCAAATCTATGAAAAATTGACTAAAGAAATCATGTCAATGTCAAAAATGTCAAAGATAACACAATTTGACAGGCTTGAAATGGTAGTTTTGTGATGACAAGGTGATACCCAAACAACTATTAGCTGAAAACTTTATCTCTTTATCAGTTCTTATAGCGGTCTGAAAGCCATGTCCTTATAAAACAGGAAAGAACATTTTGAAAATACTTGGCACATAACCTGTGAGATGTGTTTAACCTTTCAGTTGATCCATCTACTGTTCATTAATAGCTTATCAGAAACAGTCTCAGTGGAAGGGAGGCTGTCAAGAAGCCATTCTTAAGGAAGGGAAACAGTGAGAAAAGGATGAGGTATGTCAAATTATACAAGAAATATCTGTTGCCGCTAATTTTTCCACTAAGTAATACAATCTGATGGGCAACGCCTTCATTTTTCAGCATGGCAATAATCCCACACATACTGCCAATACAATAAAACCATACCTCGATAGAAATATACATAGTGAAATACTATCAGTATTCCACTCACAATATCGGTCATTGATTGGCTTCCCCTGAGCCCAGACCTCAATATTATTGAAGCATTGTGGGATCTTCTTGACAAAGAGTAGAACAAAACACAGCCAGCATCCTAAGAAGAGCTTTGAATGTCCTTAAAGAGCCCTTGAGAACTATTCCTGAAGACTACTTAAAGAAATTGCAAGAAAACTAAATGACTTCAGATTGTGCAGAAGAATAAAGGTGATCATGCCAAATATTGACTTTGAAGCTTGTTAGAATTATACAAGCTCTCTTTTTGCCTTATATGCTGTATTTCCACCTTTTCCCCCCATTTTCCTCACAAAATATAAAGAAATGACAAAAAGTATGACAATGCCAATGACATGACAGAGAACTATGGTAAAATATTTGGGTACTATAAATCCTAAAATAAAGATTACATCTTTTATACCACTAATGTTTCACAAGAGGGGAACAGAGTCATGCTGAGTCAGTCAAATGCAGGGTTGACATGAATGGAGACATGCTGTGATTAACGTCATGGTTTTGAGTCACACAAGAGGCTGAGTAGTTCAACCTAAAAAGGAAGATGCATATGAAAGAGATTAAATTAATGGGGATTTCTCTTGAGTATATTATCTTACACACCTCTTACTGTCCTCTGTCCTGACTTTTGGAATTGAAGTGAACGCTCATTATCATGGGAAGAGAGTAAGCAGGAGCAGAGGTGGGAAAAGGAGGACCTCTCAGACATTCATTAGACATCACATGAGTGCAAACACTCATGACTAAAAACAAAGGGTGATGAAATGTATCATAAAAGATTAATTTTAAGTCAACTCCTTGAAAAGCAGGTATTCATGTACGCAGCTGTTCTCAACTCGTATGCGAGCTGCTAAGACAAAAATAGACCCTGTGCTGAGTGTGCAAGACACATGTAACTCGTGTTAACAGAGAAAAAAAACAGGACACGTGCAGTCAGCTGTGTACATTAGACTTAATGCTGAACATCGTACCCACATAGGGAACACTATATAATGTCAACATTCATATGTCATCTCCTATGTTTGAACCTTAGGCAAAAACAGAATCCGACATGCCTGTCCAGAGAAGATGAAATGGAAAAAGATGACAAGCAAGTCCCAGTAAGATGTCAAAGAAACCTGCAGGCAGGCAGATGAAAAGTACATAAATTCATATTTACTGGGAATGTAAAAACAAGCAATTACTTCCTGAGTTGACGTCAACTTTTTCTCTTTCAGCGTGTCAGTTTATCAGAGTGACAGAAGCAGATAAAAGCTTTATTTCTCAGAGTTTGGGGGGAAACAGACACAAAGTACATGTACGCATACATTCTAGAAAAGCCAGTGAGAAGTGAGTTGAGACTGTAGGACGGGCTGGTCACATAAAGTAAGGAGAAAGTAACAAGAAGATTCGATATCCAGAATACCAATCAAGTCACATTGGTGATTGATGATTCCCAAAAAACAAAAAACTCCACAACTCTCATTTGAGATCAGATTGCAAGCATCCCTGTAGTATCTACCAATAAAAGCCGTTCTCCTTCATTCTGAATCAGATACATGTTGTCATGAACCCCAAGCTCTGTGAACTCCCTGAAAGTCATCAGAAGTCACGTGAAGGTTAGAAACTGACTATCTATGATGTCTTTGTCGCTGTTTGTCTTCCTTTCTTCCTATCACGCTTGCACCATCTTAACGACTTTGTGCCTTTAAGCATTCATCAAATCTACAGCCAATAAATCAACCATATCAGCAGGATGCCAACCCTACTGGTGACTGATAATTTGCAATTCCTAACACAATGCACTGAAATACACACACATCCAAGCCCACATGCATATGTCCTCCTTAACCTAGACAAAAAAGAAAATCAACCAGGATGAATGTGAGTGGATGACAGCAGTTAAACTAGATTTCCAGCTGGGCGAGGCAAGAGACTACTTGGACACGGACCTCCAGGGACCATGCAAACTTTATGCTACTTAAGTGGAGTGCCATGATAGTTTTAATTGAAAATTTGTTTGCAATTTATGCACCACTGATGGCCAATAACAACAGACATTACTTAGCTCTCAACATTGTCTCTGCTTTTTTTACCTAACCCTTGAGGGCAATAGATGAGGGGAAGGGTAGTTACATTTATGCACATACATATATACATTTTGCTCATTCCTAAAGTAAAGTGTATTATCGGTGTAGCACACAGTGAACTTGGCGCAAAGTAGTATCCGAGCACTAAAAAAAAAAACCCCGTCCACGCTGCACACAGAGTGGAAAGGCACGGCGCTCTCAGGGGCTTATCTTGGCTGTGCACCCTCAAATTAATTCAGTCAGTTATCATGCTACATGTGACATTAAATTAAAGTAACTTTAAAGGCAAGAGTGCAACTCTCTGGAGGTGCGTTTGAACAGTGGGCCTGAAGATAACAAAGATACCTTTGCCTGCTATGAGATTTCCTAATGAGGAGAATAAGAAAAACACAACAACTTGAGCTCATGTCAGCAAGATGTCCAAAAATACCTTCCCACGTGAAGTGTGTAACAAACGCCCAGACACATAGCACTCAAACACAGCACTCCATTATGATGTTAACACGTATACTGTACATGCAGGGAAAAAGCACAAAACCCCCAAGCTGCTTGGAGCATTTGATTAAACTGTCATCTGCAGCGGCAGTTGTCCGGGCCTGTTCTGCACTGCAGTCTAATGGCCATTAGACTCAGCAGTAACTGAGGGTTGTAGAGTGAGCAATACTGATGTACCCTTAATGGAGATTTCATTGTCACTACTGGGAACATCGTTAGGGTCTGCTAGCTTCACATGGCAGTGACATCTAACCAATTACTGTGTTTATGAGTCCAATTAATTAAGAAGACAATCTGAGTTTGGGTGAGAGGCATTTTTAGGCTGCGCAGGGGAACATGCTACTGGGGAAAGTTATGGTGCTGGAACAGGTGCATTTATTTCCCATCAGAGTGATTTGGGGAAAAAATCCACTGGTCTACATCCTTGTGTGTGTGTGCTTAATGGAGGTCAACAGGGTTTTTGTGACACAAGCTGACATAGTTAGCTGAAACCTGAACTGGCACT
This sequence comes from Pelvicachromis taeniatus, assembly GCA_015108175.1. Taxonomy (NCBI): domain Eukaryota; kingdom Metazoa; phylum Chordata; class Actinopteri; order Cichliformes; family Cichlidae; genus Pelvicachromis; species Pelvicachromis taeniatus. The sequence continues at coordinate 10,993 of VURO01000680.1, read as the reverse complement.
GAAAGTAATCAGTTAAAATTTATAGTCTGCACAACAAGCTGCGCCATGTGGAGGGGAAGGGGGGGGTTCATAAAATGCTTTGTTACTCTTATTAACTGCATGCCCCATTGCCCTCTCAATAAACTAGACTCCTTTCTTTGCTAATTCAAAATTAAAGGGAAAAAAAAAAACATGCCCCACTGAATATATATTCATAAAACAGCATGTCTAAGAATTTGGAAATAGACTGAACTGTCTCTTATTTGAGTATAAATTAAATACAAATTGTGAAGTGGTCTTTAATTGCCATAAATCTGCTAACTTTATCCAGTAGTTTGGTTGCAGAATAGATAGACTTTACCTCCTGTATATGTGAATGAAGGCAGTTCAGACACATTATTGGAGCTGGTGGTAGAAATGGCTAAAAGCTGCAGCTTATTTGGAGTAAAGATATGGACATTAATTTTATTTTTACAGCATAACATGTCCCGTGTTCAGGACAGCAACAACCTTATTATACTGCTAACAACTCTTTCCAAGCATCTGCTCAGACAGCATGCTAATGCTAGTCAAGAACCACGTAACAGCTGTCACAGCTAGTTATTAAGTATGGTGATGATTTATTTATTTTTTTAAAGTAATGAGTAATGTGTAATACATGTGCTGTGACTTTGAAAAAGTTCAAATCACCGTTTTTTTCCACTGAATACTGCTGAAACTAAGTTGGTTGAATCCAAAATAAAGTAGTTTAAGTAAAAACACTGGTACCCAGGATAATTACAGTAACACCGCAGTCACGTAGCCAGTGCCTGTTTCGTGGGCCGCTGATGGATGTTTCTTCAGGGTAGAACTTATGAGGAAATGGTAAAGCAGAAATAAATGAGAAGTAGGAGATATTGTATGTCTTTTGTTCTGGGCTTATTTATTTAAAGCCACTTTAATAAGCATGGGGAAAAAATAGTTCATTCACACACAGACCTGAATCCGCTAGTAAGAATAACATCTCGAAAGTTTGCAGAACCATCACACAAGTCAGGATCACGAGAGCGTCTGTCAAGAGAAAGTGAATGTCTCCTATAGGACTGGATGAGGCATTGGTTAAAATTCACTTTAAACACTGAATCATGTCTGGGCCAGGGAGTGCCGATCTATACACCATTAAAGAAAGATCTTAACAGAAACCAGAGCTGAGTGATTCAACAAAATGCTGTTCAAACAGCGGAAGTACCTATTGATTGATAGTTGGCCGAAGGTGTGAGGACATTTCAGACTAGGGCATTTTGCCGACTCAGCGGGAGAGAGAGAGGTGACTTTTCCTTGGCCGTGTTGTCGAGACACTCCCATTTGCCAAGCAATTTGGCACCAAGCGGTCACTAGCAAATGTAACTAATCACCTCATGTTTGGCTCTTTTTTTGCCATAAACATTTTATCCAGCAGCATTTTTCTGGACCTGACTCAACTCCACCGCAGTCCTGAACAAAATTAAATGGCTTAAAATCATTTTCAATTCGAGCTACCGAACTGCAAAGGGAAGTGTTGATTGGCTGGTTGATTATTTGATGTTTGAGAGGTTACTTTCATCCTTAATTAGGCTGTTATTGGTTGGTTATTCTGTTATTTACAAGTTTTATTATTTAGCTCGTATGGTACTGATTGCCATCTAGTTGTTTGTCCAGCTATCCACTAATTTCTTTGGATTTATCATTGTTAATGACACGTTTCCTCCTGTTGTGGGCGGGAAAAGTTTGTCTTTTTTTTCTTTGTTGGCTATTGATAAATCACAGTTCTCTTTTGGATTACACATAACATTTATGAGGTCAACTCATGACCTTTATCAAATGACAAAAAAAGGTTTTTAAAAAAAAATCTACAAGAGCTACAGCTGCAATGATGATTTTATTTTTCAATGATTTTCTTCTTATTAATGGTTTGCCTCTAAAATGTCAGAAGAAATTGAAAAATGACTTATAATTTTCCACATACCAAGGTTTGGTGTTTTGGCTTTTGTCTCACAGTCCAAAATGAAAAAGAATATATAAATATTCGGTTTATTCATTGAGTACTCAAAAGCATCAAATCTTCAATTCGAATACCAACAAATGGCTCTAATGCCTGATTTTCACTGATAGTACCTACACTACTGACAGCAAGGAAAATACTGAATTTTCATTGACGGCTGACAATGGTGAAGAAAAGAGACAAGTACATCAGGGATATACAAGAAAAAAAATATTCATTTTTGTTCAATATTCCCCTCAGGTGTCTTCTCTGTGTGCTCCAGTTGACCAGAGAATTGATTGCAGTTTGGCAGGAGATGCTAAAAGAGGTGTGTCTCCATGATGATGAAGGCAGCGCTGATTCAGCAGAGATTTAGAAGGGTAAGGTGACTCATTTCTAATACTCCCTATGACTGTTTTATTAGTTTAGTTTCAGAGATCATTAAAAATAATGGATGCACCAAAATGGATCTTGGAGGGGTTTTGCTCAGTAGTACAGCCAAATACAGTTAATGTCATATACCCATGCAGTCACAGCAAATTATTGTAGACCACTTATCTCTGACTATTTCTAGTAGACTTTAAAACTGAGAGTGGCTGCTTGCATTGCACCAACTTTCCGCAGCCCAGAGGGACAAGCTTTGGAGGCTACTGTGACCCATATTAGTACTCTGAAATTAGTAACCCCACTCTGTGGATGCAGTAAAACTGCTGCAGGAATGGGGCTTTTTAACAGTTCTGTAATTTTACACAAGCAGAACTCTGAAAAATCATCAAACGTAGCTATAAAGTTTGAACTGCTTAATTCAGTAGTTGCTCAAATAATACACAAAGGACTTCTGTTAAATGTGCACACATTGGATTGTGCTGATTGATTTAACAAGCCAACATAAACTGAACAATAGGATTAAATGATTTCTGTAACAAACTAAGAATTTTGCTATTGTTGTCTGTGATGTCTGTGATTGTATAATTTACTCCATTTTACTCTGCTTTATAGTAATGTGAAAAAAGGTACTGTGCAAGAGAAAGTGTAAATAAGCTTACGTGATGTGTGACTGTTCCTTCCTCTATCTTTAATGCTGCCGAACGAGGCATTTAAAAGACAGTAAAAAGAGACAGTTAAAAGCTTGATGCGTTTTCTGATCTACAACTGACTGTATTTTTAATTTAGAGTTTGGTTGTGATTTGTAGTCTCCTTTATCTAAAAATGGAACTCCTATCACCTGGATAACTGAAAACATTCATGTCACTGTAGCAAGCTCTCTCTGCCAATATCAACATATTGAAAATGTACTAAAGCAAGTACTCACACGCACACTGACATGCTAACATGTTATTGGAAATTGTTCGCCGTGATTAAAAACACAAAGCCAACCAAAGTAAACCTCAGCACACCTAATCAGACAATTAAAGCACCCTCACCCAGTTGAACATGGAGATTTTAAAGGAGCTAACAAAGCTAAAAGGTATCAGCGACATGCCAGCAGCCTCGGTATGAGCAATCCAAGCATAAAAACAGTTTGGAGGAAAATTGTGGAAACAAGTGAAGAAGAAACTCAAATTTTCAACAGAAAAATATATTTTATGCCATCTTAATCAAAAGTTAGCCTCAAAAGAAATCAAAGGATGCAAATTTTACTTTACTGTAAATTCTAACAGTATACATGTTTCTAATAACCTGAGGGTTTATACTGATTATTGCAGTTTTACCATCAAAAGGAACAATGTGTGCTGCCAAAATCACAAAGTTAAATTGTTGACATCCGCCAGTCCTCCAAATGTGAACTTTTTCACTCGCTCGGCCGAGTAAACTTGAGCCCTGGGTGTGAAGTTTATCGATCTGTCTCGAAAAAGGAGACAGAAAGCAGTGACACTGTTTTCCACAGACAGCAGAGCTTAAGTCAGTTTGACCGCCAGGCCTTTCTTTGACAATCCATCTGATGACTGTACAATTAAAGGCAGCCTGCAGTGAATTTGAACAATGAAAGGCCAGTGGCCAATGAGTCTAAATGTAAGGTGAAACTGAGGAAAAAAGAAACAAGAACTGCCACCTTGAAGTTGCATCTCTTCACCAAGTTAAAGCATACATTGATCTTCCCATCGATTCAAGTTCTAGCTTTGAATAGAGGCTGAAATGGGGATTTTGTAGACCACAATCATCTCTGACCTTTTGGATTTAAAATGTCATCACTTTATTGTTTCATCCTGTTGGACAAAAATTTGTCACAATTGGCATGGAAGTTCTTAATGCTACGTGGAATTCTTGCCTAAAAATGTATTTTGTGAGGTCACCGTGGCCTAATTTCTGGAATTAACACTGATGTCAAGTGGACATGACTCACAAATTTGACAAAATTCCCTCAAGGCACTCTCAACATATTGCTTTCTCACGAAGAAGAAAGGCACACGGATGGATGGACAAACACCCCAAAACTATATTGCTACAGACCAATGCAATCATTGCCAGAGAGATATAGAAAACCCGTTGCTAAGTAGATAAAGAAGATGGGGTGCTTGGAAGTGAGCAGAGAGACAATACAGAATATATGCAATATAGACATTAAATTTATGCATCATTAATTTCATTTGAATGAAACATTCTCTGCTCATTCACAAGAGGCTTTGCTTGTTACAATCGAACCCAGAGAAATGTATAAAAAAATATGGAGAGACAGTGCTACTTCCTCCTAGGTGAAACAAACAAAATGCCTAACATCTTCCTAGAGAAGACGTCTGCAATTGAAAATTAGTTTTCATGATTAAGTTGTTATATTTCTTTTATTTTAATTTGTCAGTCCACCGAGCATGCAAGGAATGCTCGGCTCATCTGTAACTTACTTCTCTAGACCATGTTAGTCTTTGACCCAGAACAGTAGACTAAAGTTCCCTACTCTTCATTGTATGTTCCTTTTGCTGTTATGACCTCATCTTTATCTCACCACTCTTCTTTAAAGTACTTTCATGTTTTATTTTTCTTCTCTTCTCTTGTTTTCTTCTATTTCTTCGCTTCTCCTCACTGCTCGCTTGTCTTTATGTCTTTTAACTTCTACCGTCTTTTACCTACACGTTTCATAGCTCTTATATTCCAAAATACTTGTGCTCTTTCGCTTGATTTATTTATTTGTGTGATATTTGAGAAAGGATCATAAAACTCCATTTGCTGTTTCTCCTAATCTGGCATTAAAATGTCTGCCTAACTTGTCCTGTGGCTGTAGCTCTTCAAATCAGATTTATTCAAATCAATTTATTTTTGCTCTTCTTCCCAGTTCCCCTAATGTGCTTCCCATTTGTTTGTGTCTAAAACACTGACTTCACTGTCAGCCAATTTGCCATCACACCCTGGTAAACATTAATTCGTGGCCAGCCCGCCTTGTTTAGGGAATGATTTAGCATGTAGCAATGCCTGTTAGTCCTCTAAGAATGGCAAATTACTTTTTAGTAGAGAATGTCAGCTGTGTCAGTGCGTATACTGTTGGGATATTTTTGCTGTCATATACTACATATTCGGTAAATGTGATTAGCCCTACCTCTCCGCTGTACAATCACCAATAGGAATGAGTGAAATGTTCTGTGTGGAGCAATACAAACAGTGAGCTAGCTCCGTATGCTGAAGCAGTTATCAGTGAGTCCTGCCTTGATCAAAGAACAAAATTCTTACTCAACTATAATAAGGGTAGTGCATTACATTTTATGCAGTATTCTCACCCAATTTTAGTCTCTTGTCTTCATGCATTTTCAAACTTTATTTCCACTTCATCTGCTCTCACACCGTTCTCATTTCCATTCTCTCGCTCTCCAACTTTCATTCTCGTCCATTTACAGACTTGCACCTGAACTTGGGGCAGACAGTGACGACTTGTGGAAAGCTCAGCAGGCAGAAACTTTGAATTTTGCTGATTACTTTCTGTTCTCTGGTTGAAGCGGTGCCAGATATTGAAATAAACTGCCGAACTGTTTAATTAATTAAGACCTTGAAAAATTATGCATATGAGAGGATCCATGTGTACTGAACAGTTCTTAAATTAATCCCACTACATTTCCTTTCACAATTTATAGGCGTGTAAAGGTGTCTTCTTAACAAGAAGTCCAACACTTTTAATTTACATTGTGAATGTTGTGCCTTTTAAAAAAAAATAAAAATAACAAACCCCTACAGTGTAAGGTAATCTGAGTTATTTGAACAGCGTGAACATAGAGCATGGTAAATTTTGATGTTTGGACCATAGTGACAAATGACATGTGCATGTCATTACTAAGTCACTGTACAGTCCTACCACAACTTAAGGGCAACAGGAAATGATATACGTTTTATAATCTGATGCATTTTTTTCCTAGTGAGATTTCTACCCCCTTTTAAATTATGAAAGACCTTCCATGGTACTCGGCATTTGCGAAATTGTGAAATTTGATGTTTCGCCATCAAACAGAAAGTGTGCCCCAAATTTCTTCTGCCTGATAAGAGTTGTTGCATTTAAAGATTCCAGTTTTCTCTGGCAAACCTCATCCAATCAGACTTATTTGAAATCTGGGTAACACTTTATGATACGACACACAACTAAGGGCGTAATTCTTTTATAATTAAATTTCAATATTTCACAGGAAGGAAGAGAGTCATTTCAAGAGTTATGTTTGAACAGTATATGTGTTACTGTTATTTTCTTTTTTTCATGGGGTTTAGTAAATGAGAACAATCCTTAACATGTTCATATTAGTTAAAGAGACATTTGAATAATAGAATAACCATCATGCACATCATCATGAATATTTAAAAAAAAATCAGCCAACTCTATATTATGAAAAGTACAGCATATTTATGAATGTAAGATAGCAAACTACTGTTGTTCTTCTGCAAAATTACCATGACATTGCAAACTGCTTTAAATTATTTACCCAGAACTTTCCCCCTTATTCTAGTGGGTCTATATATAATAGCATTGTGCATTGTATGTAAATAGAATTCCGTTATAATTTCAAATAAAATACATTGAAATTTAGTTTAATTACAGGGGACTTAAACCCTTAGTCACAGGCCGTATTACAAAGTGTTACCAAAATCTGCACTGCTTGTTGGACATATGAGATACAGCAATATCAGGTGTAATTAGTAGATGTCCTGTAAAGCCACAAGGGAAATTATTTGCAACTCCTCTGAGCAAAAGCAGCAGATAAGAGTCTGAACACTGCAACCGTGAACCATCCGGACATGTATAAAGCTGCAAGGGCCAAATCGCTTCACCTTTCCTTTTCTTTAATTCTTTCTTTCATGTTGTTTACATTCACTCCCTCTCCTCCTTTCCTCCCAAGCTGTAGATGTCACAGAAGCATAAACTTACAGTTCACACAGCAAGTCATCCATATGATCTGATTTATATATATGCACACTACATCCCAATCTCTGTTCCTGTCCCAGAAACAGTGGAAGACAACTGGGTGCAAGTGTGTGCCTTTGCTCAGAGGGCAGAATATATACAGTAGTGATGGATCTCACAGCCAGAAGAGCCCGGAAACGCAAGCATGCATTTGCATCATACCACACAGTATCAACAGTAACAGTATGTTGCTAAAAATTAGTCATTGTAATCGTAAGCAGTCGTCAAAATCTCAGCTATGACTCATGTTTACCACTTAACACATTTAGTATAAAAATATCATCCTGAGAAATAGAAATCGTTAGTTGTCCCATTACGACATCAGAGTGCATAAGCAATGCTGGTGCATTTGCATTCAAACGAGCGCATTCAACCCTTCTACATTTTTAAAAAATAAAAAGCTCCCAGAGCTTTTGCTGCTCCAGTCGACACCAGGATGTTGGGTATTTCTTTTTAATTTCAGCTATATGACCTCAACTCTCCACCTCTCTAGGCAACTTCCTAGTATTTAATTACACTATCTTTTGCTTTGCAAACCCTTACAAAATCAATGTAAATCTTTGATGTAAAAGTGCACTGTTGTCTTTCCTGCAGAATGTTCTGCCTCAGGGTAGTTAGTCCTGAGGGGCCAGCTACGCGTATTGCTATGCATTAAAGCACGGTAAATGAAGGACACCACTTACCGGGCTAATTGTAAAAGCAGTGACTCTTCTCAGGAGCCTCCCCTTAGGAATGAGGCTCGGAGAAATGAATATGCAGCAAAGAGAAAGAGAGGACATTCAGGCGCATGCAGGAACAAATACATCTAAAAACTACATCAACGCAGAGACACTTTTAAACAATAATCCAAAAGTTCTGTGCTTAACTCTGTACTTTATGTAACCATTTTTTATAGGAGA